>CAIGRF010273852.1:16867-27744 GCA_903798235.1 Fraxinus ornus
AAGGTAATGAGGAATAGGAGAAAGCCTCAAGTGCTGAATAGTGAAGTCCCTAATAAACTCTTGAGAGGTAGACGTGAGAAGAATACCTCTAGGACTCCCCTTAGTAAAACACAATTTGTCCATTATCATGAGTGTAAGGGTTACGGTCACATTAGGAGTGAATGTTCTAATTTGATGAAGAGTTCAGGTAAAGAAAGGTGTAAAGCTTTAGCTGTGACCATGAGTGATGAGGAGTCAGATTTTAGCTTTCATGATGAGACGTCTGGTGATGAGGAACAAAAGTATATGGCCTTTACCATGATTGCTGAAATCAAATCTGACCGTAAGATTGAGAAAGGAGAAAATGAGGGTGAGAGTGAACGATCGAGAGAATTGTTGAATTGTCGTGTTGCTAACCTTACCCTCAAAGCGCAAAATAATTTCATATGGTATCATGACAGTGCATGTTCAAGACACACGTGTGGTGACAAATCTCTATTTTCTTTACTTGATTAGTGGAATGGTGGTGTTGTTACGTTTGGTAATGGAGCTACTGTACCGATACTTGGAAAATGAGTTGTGAGTATTGCTGGAGTACCTTCCATCTCAAATGTATTGTATGTGAAAGGTTTAAAGTCAAATTTGTGATGCTGATTTTGAGGTTACCTTTGTCCAGAATAGAACATTGTTCTTGAAGGTGTGAGAACATCTGAAAATTGTTACGGAGTCTTACCCAATTCTAATTACAGGTGTAGTAGTGCCAAGATCAACGTAATTGAGCTGTGGCATCAATGACTAGGTCACATGAACCACAATAGTCTGTCTAAACTTGCCAAGAAGGAGATTATCAATGGCCTACCTAAGTTGGATAATTCTGATACCACTGTTTGTAGTCCGTATCAATAAGGTAAACAACTTAGGGTACTCCACAAACAAACGTCTAAGATCTTGACGAGCAAGCTTCTTGAATTACTCCATATGGATCTGATGGGACCAAAGTTTTGGTGGTAAAAGATATATCTTGGTTGTGGTTTCTCGGTTCACTTGGATTGAATTGTTGAGAGATAAAACTGAAGTGTTCTGTCTTATCATCTCATTGTGTAAGAAATTTAAAAATAAGAAAGGTTATCATGTGTCCAAAATTCGTAGTGATCATGGTAAGGAGTTTGAAAACTCAAATCTTGAGAACTTCTATCTGGAGGAGGGAATCCAACATGAGTTCTCCTCACCGATCACTCCACAATATAATGGGGTTGTTGAGAAAAAAAAATCGTGTGTTTCAAGAAATGGTGAGAGCTATGCTTCATGGTAAAGATTTGGCTATGCATTTCTGGGGTGAAGCCATAAATACTGCATGTCACATTGTCAATAGAGTTTATCTTAGACCAAGAACTGTCATGACTCCATATGAGATCTGGAAGGGTAAACGACCTACTGTTAAGTACTTTCACGTGTTTGGCAGCAAGTTCTACATTCTAAAAGATAAAGAGAACTTGGAAAAGTTTGATTCCAAGAGTGATGAAGGTATATTCTTAAGATATTCCAGGAATAGTCAGGCTTATCGGGTGCACAATAACAGCACACATGCTATGATGGAATCTCTCAATGTGGTGGTTGATGATGCTTGTAGTGAGGGGGAGATTATCGTAGAATGTGTTAAGCTGGAACAGTTGGAAGTTGATCCAGTCAAGGTAACTAAACCTAAGGAAGCTTCAATCCCTGATCTCCCACAAACATCAAATGAGTCGGTTGTGTCAACTAAGGATTCTACTTCTAATAATGAAGCTAAACCACCCAAAGAACCTTTGTCCAGAATTAAATTGAATCACCCTAAGGATAATGTGATTGCAAATATACAAGAAGGAATGAGACTTCGCAAGAGGGTTTTGAACAATATGTCATATGCGAGTTATGTGTCTTGGATTGAACCGAAAAAGGTTGAGGAAGCCCTTCGTGATGAATGTTGGATTGATACTATGCATGATGAGTTAAATCAGTTTGTTAGAAACTAAGTTTGGGATTTGGTGCCTAGGCCTGATGATTGCAATGTTATTGGTACTAAGTGGATATACAAGAATAAGATGGATGATCAAGGTACCATTACGAGAAATAAGGCTAGGTTGGTAGCTCAGGGATACACTTAGGTTGAAGGTTTGATTTTGATGAAGCTTTTGCCCCACTAGCTAGGCTTGAATCCATTAGAATTCTTCTTAGGGTTACCTATACATTGGGATTCAAACTGCACCAAATGGATGTCAAGAGTGCCTTCTTGAATGGTATTCTTCAGAAAGAAGCCTACGTAGAACAACCTAAAGGGTTTGTTGATCCGAAATATCTAAAGCCTTGTATGGGCTAAAACAAGCTCCTAGAGCTTGGTATGATCGGCTTACTGCATATCTCCTGGAATATGGTTTCGCGAGAGGTGGTACAGACAGAACCTTGTTTATAAGACGGATTAAGGATACCATCACCATAGCTTAGATCTATGTGGATGACATCGTCTTTGGTTCTCTCGTTGATTTACTTACTCATGAGTTCGCTGAGTGTACGAAACAAGAATTTGAAATGAGTATGATTAGTGAGTTAACGTACTTTCTTGGACTTCAAGTCAAGAAAAATGATGAAAGATTATTCATATCTCAATCAAAATATGCCAAGAATCTTGTCAAGCAGTTTGGAGTAGACAGCAAGAAACATACTAGAACCCATATAAGCACCAGTATCAAGTTACGTTTAGATCCTACAGGTAAGAGTGTTGATCAAACATTGTATTGGAGTATGATAGGTAGTATGCTTTACCTCACTGCTAGTAGACCTGACATAGCATTTAGTGTAGGAGTTTGTGCGCGCTTTCAGGCTAATCCTAAGGAATCACACCTGAGTGCTGTGTAACGTATTATTAGATATGTTAATGGTACTATTGATTATGGGATCATGTACTCTAGGGATTCTAATCTTGATCTAAGTCGATGGAGATATGGCTCGCCATATATTAACCGTTGATGGAGATACGTACTATGAGCTTGTCACACTTAAACAATAATTTATGAACTTGTCATAACCAATAAATCGATGGAGATATGGGCTCGCCATATAATATATTAATCGTTGATGGAGATGCGTATGATCTTGTCACACTTAAGCATTAATTTATGAACTGTCATAATTAATTAACTACAAGGAGGACTTTCATTGATCATAAACGGTGTGTATACAGAAGAGGGTCTTACTGATAATACATTCGAAGGTGTTCCACATTCCATAGGTGGGGTTGTATCTTCCCATCGAGATTTTCAATGAAGAAGGTTCCAGGCCTGACCACACCTGCAATATGGTAGGGGCCTTCCCAATTTGGACCCAATGTACCGACCTCAGGTTCTTTTGACGACAAAAGTACCCTTCTGAGTACCAGATCACCCTTTCTAAATGATTTGTGTTTAACTTTGCGATTGTAGTACCGTATCATTTTTCTTTGATAGATGGCCAACTTGATCCGTGAAGCCTCTCTTCTTTCATCAAGGAAGTCGAGTTCGCAATGCCTTATCTCATCATTAGAAATCTCATTAAATTGTAGGTGTTGAGGTAATGGCAAGCCCACTTCAACTGGGCTCATCGCCTCCGCCTCGTAAGCCATGGAGAAAGGGGTCTCTCCCATTGCCGTTCGACTGGTGGTACGTATTGTCTACAGCACATGGGGAAACTCATCTACCCATGCCCCATTGGATTCATCTAGCTTCTTTTTTAAGAGGTTTTTTCTTATCTTGTTGACCGCTTTAACTTGACCATTTGCTTGGAGATGATGAGGAGAGGAGAATTGCCTTTTGATGCCCAGCTCGTCACAAAGATCTCGGAGCTTCTTGTTGTCGAACTATCACCCATTATTCGTGACTATTGAGTGGAGAATTCTAATCCAGCATATGTCATTTTTTCACAAGAAATTGGAAGTATGAGCCTCAATGATTTTAGCCAAAGTTTCGACTTCGACCCACTTTGTGAAGTAGTCGATGGCGACGATCACGTAATTTGCTCCCCCTTTTCTATTTGGCATGGGCCCTATTAGATTGAACCCCCATTTTGCGAAGGGCCATGGGCTAGACACCACTATTAATTTCGGGGATGGTTGTCTCTGGATGGAGGAGAAACGCTGGCACTTGTTACACCTTTTAACAAACGGAAGGGCATCTCTCTTTAAGGTTGGCCAATAGTAGCCTTGCCTCAGCACTTTATGGGCCAGTGGTAGGCCTCCAGTGTGGTTTCCATATATCCCTTTATGGATTTCTCTTAGCACGTAATCTGCCTCGTCTCCCCATGTGCATATCAGGAGGTGTGATGAAAACCCTCTTTTGTATAGGATTTCATCCTTGAGCACATAATAGGCAGCCTTACGCCTGAGTTTACGGGCCTCTTCCTTATTTTCTTGTAAGGTGTGATCCTGGAGATACGCTATGATAGGTCGCATCCATTGGGGAGTTTTTCTGACCCACATCACTTCCTCCATTTTAGTTGTGGAGGGCCTGTGGAAGTACTCCACAGGCACAAATTTGAGCAGCTCTAAGTCTTTGCTGCTTGCCAACTTTGATAGGGGGTCCGCATACATGTTTTTGGCTCTAGAGACTTGGACTAATTTCGAATGTGTCAAAGCGAGGGATCAGTTCCATTACCTTCTTCAGTTATGAGGCCATGCCCTTGTCTTTGGCTGTAAAAATGCCATTGACTTGGCTTACGACAAGTTGTGAGTTACTTCGAACTGTCAAACTTTTCACTTGCATCTCTTTAGCCAACCTGAGGCCTACTAAGACGCCTCATATTCAACAGTATTGTTGGAGGTCTTGAAATCAAACCACACTGCACAATTGAGATTGTGGCCTTCTGGGCTTTGTAGTAGCACTCCTGCCCCTGAGCCAGTTTCTCTAGCGAACCTATCTACAGACAACGTCTAGGTCGGAAAGTGGGTTGGTTCCATCGTAACATCGAGTTCTGTTGCCTCTGTGAACTCAATGAAAAAATCGCCACCGCCCGTCCCTTTATTATGGTCCTGGGTTGATATGTGATGTTGAACTCACTCAATTCCATAGTCCATTTCATAAGTCTTCAAGATGCGTCTGGTCTTTGAAACACTTATTTAAGGGGGAGGCCTGTCAAAACCCGTATGCTTTGGGCTTGGAAGTAAGGCCTTAGTTTTCTTAAAGCTATCATAAGGGACAAGACGAGATTTTCCACATTTGTGTAATAGGTATCTGCCAGTAGGAAGGCTTTGCTAACATAGTATACAGGCAGTTGTATGTTACTCTCCTCTCGCACAAGTACAGAGTTTACTATGTCGCACTCATGGCCAAGTATAATAACAAAATTTCTCCTTCTTTGGGCTTCGAAAGAAGGGGTTTGTCTCAGGGTCTTGAAGAAAGGGAGACATTTGTCAGTTGCCTTAGAGATAAACTGGTGCAGTGCCGCGAGGCGTCCTGTTAAGCATTGCACTTCTTTTGGCTTACTAGGAGATTTCATGTTCTGCAAGGCTTTATTTTTCTCAGGGTTCGCCTTAATACCTCGCTGGTTAACCATGTAGCCTAGAAATTTTCCAGAAGCAACTCCAAAGGCACATTTTAATGGGTTCAGTCTCATGCGTACTTCCTTAGGATGTCGAAAGTGGCTCGTAGGTGCTCCACATGGTCTGTCGATCTGAAGCTTTTTACTTGCATGTCGTCGAAATATACTTCCATCGTTTTGCCCAATAAATCAGAAAACATCTTGTTGACTAGCCGCTGATAATTCACCCCAGCATTCTTCAAACCAAAAGGCATAACTTTGTAACAGTATAATCCTCAATCCGTAATAAAAGATGTGTGCTCCTCATCTGCGGAGTACATGGAGATCTGATTATACCATGAATAAGCATCCATGAAGCTTAGCAGTTGTGACCCGTGGTGGAGTTGACTAATTGGTTGATCCTCGGGAGTGGAAAGCTATCCTTTAGACACGCCTGGTTGAGGTTGGAGAAGTCTATACAAACCCTCCATTTGCCATTAGCCTTCTTCACTAGCACAGGGTTCGATATCCACTTTAAGTATGTTGCTTCCCTGATGAATCCATTGGATATGAGCCTTTGTACTTCTTCTTTCAGTGCAACATACCGCTTCGGATTTAGGGCTCTTCTTTTTTATCTGTGATGAGTAAACTTTGGATCTGCATTGAGTCGGTGGCAGCTGCTTTTGGGATCAATACCCACCATATATTTATGCTTCCATGCGAACACATCTATGTTATTAAGTAGGAAGCTCTTGAGCTTAGCTTTCACTTCTGGTTCGAGCCCTTTTCCAACTTGTAGTGACTTTGTTTAGTCGTTCGGGTTTACGGAGAAAGGCTTCAACTCTTCTACTGGGGTCACCTGTGAGTTAGATTCTGTGACCCGTAGATCCAAATCCACTTCGATGACCCCTTCTTCAAGGGAATCTATCATGTTAAAGTCTGCCCCTTGTTCAGGGGTTAGGACTTCTTTAGATGCATCAACCATTTTAGTTTCTGATAGAATCATGTTTAGGTTTCTGGGTTCCGACTTCCTCAGGAAACAAAGGTCAATAAGTTTACTTCGATTTATAGTGAATTACTGACCGACAAAATGTCCGGAGTTTTTACCTAGATGGGGTTTCTCCATGATCATTTTTGGCATTAATTATTGATTGTAGCATTCAAACCATAGTGCAACTAAACTTGATTGACTAATGATATAGAAACAATTAAAAAGTGACTTGTTACTTTTAATTGTGTAATTTCGTATGTTGGGTGTCAATAAATCGGTTAATTTGAAACTTACAAGTGGTGTCAGAGTTTAATGGCGATCATTGACCCAAAATTTTGTCTCTATGAGTTAATCAGTTTCTGGTTTGGGATCTGAGTTTGATATGGAAATTTGGGAGGCTTATGACCAATTGTTTGAGGAGTGCTTTAAGTTGAAAAAAGTGAATCTCTGTGCCTTTAAAAACTTAAATAATCTTGAATTATAAAATGAGAGCCTTGAAATTAAACTTGAAGAGTCTACCAAAGGATTGAATAAATTAAAAGTTGAGAAAGGGTCCTTAGAAATTAAGGTTAAAACTCTTGTGAATGATCTTGAAAAATCAAATGCCCAACTACAATCATTCTCTAGTAGATCTAAGAAGATTGATAACATGATAGATTTGGACAAAATAGATGGGTATAGAGGAGATTAAGACAATAATGACAAAAATTCTCATACTACTTTATCTTGTAACAATAAGTTTGTACCTATCTCAAAGCTTAAGTTTCATAACTTGAAACCTAAAGTTGCTCCTAGGTTCATCCCCACGTGTCACCATTGTGGTAACGTAGGACAGATAAAACCTAAGTGTCACGAGGTCTTGAATAGGAACACAACCAAGAATAAAGGTATCCGAGGAACGAAATCATTAGAACAACACAGACTTCCTCCACCTAAGCTTCAAAATTTGAAATCTAAGGATTGTTCCTAAATTCATTCCTACATGTCATTATTGTGGTGTTTTAGGTCAAGTTAGACCTAAATGTTGCAAACCCTTGATTAGGAAAAATAAACAAGATCTAACTAGTTATGTTAGATTCTTGACTAATCAAGTTAGTCACTTTGACTAAATCAATTACTCAATTGATTGAGATTACATATTATTCTAAGAAGATTTGGGTCAAAAAGAGTGAACTCACAAGTTAAAATGATGATTTACATTGCAATATTGACCGCGTTGCTCTTAATGGTAAGAGCATTTATGTGCCTTATTGAGTAGGTAGTTAGGTGCATGCATCTGTATTATCCATGGTATCTACATATTCATACATGCACTCTAAACTTTTCCTTATTTGTTTTGCATTTTATTTATTATCTTGAATAATAAAAATTAAAATAAAGAAGGGAAAAAACGATTTTCTACATTTTTGGACGTGTTATTTTGCTATCAAGTACTAGTTAGGTTCATAATTGGTAAATTAAATTTCCATTAATTTGTTTAGAATTTATTTGGAATACTTGGTATAGGTTATTGCATGTATCTTCTGCACTGCACACATTAGACTCTTGTGAGTGGGTTTTGACTGCATATTTGAGATTTGTGATGACAATCATTTGTGTCATGAATTGACTTTGAATATGGAATGACCTAAATTCTAGTCTATTCCCCATGAAAGAAAAAGATGATTGAGATTCAGAAATTTAAAATATATGAAAAAGTAAGATTCATCTTATACTTGTTTTCGTAGCCTTCTTTACTCGAGCAATTAAGCCTATGGGGAATCCTAAAATCCGACTTGAAGCCACTGGTCTAAAAGTTGTTACAGGGGTCATTAAGTTGCTTAATGATAGGTCTGCACAAAAGATATGAGAAAAAATCATATATATGCGCTTATTGATAGGGGAGAAGGAAAAGTTATACAAAGAAAAACTTATTATGAGCTCTTTAATTTATAAAAGGTTCGAGTAACACTGGATTTGACTTCATACTTTGAAGAATATTCAACAATGATTCTTTGCGTGTCTTTTCTCATTGATTTAAAATTTTGAGGCTTACATGAGTTTAATGGCACTTTTCACACATAAATGACTTAACAATTTATTCTATCTTGGTTTAAAATAAGTTATGTAGGAAAATGTTACTTGTTTATGAAATATGCACGTATGAGTAAGCAAATAACTGTTTGTGATGACAAAGTTGAAAAACTATGAAAAAAAAAAACATTTGGTCTCAAGATTGGAAAATTATTATTCTCCTATCACATATTTTTACGTAATTTTTTCATTATTATACATACGTGTATTTTTTTAACTTATTCCTCTTTGCATTTGATATGATTGTTACTTTTTTTCCTTTGTTATTCATGACAATAGGGTGAGAAATGTGTATTTATTTCAGGGAGTTAATTATATGAGCAAGGGGGAGAATTTTTAATTTTTTGATTGATAGATGACTGAGGGAGAGTCATATAGTATATTTGCTAGAATTTTATTATTGATATAGTTTTACGTTTTGTCTATATTGATATAAAATTCTATGTTTTATTTCTAAATTTATAATTCACATGATATTACATGTTTCAAAATTACACAAGTTTTATTATGTTGTTTTATTTAACTTAGTTATATATTTTTTATTTTGTTAATTTTCTCTTGTTTTTTACGTGATATTGTGGTTTTCATGTGTTTCAGGAAACGGGTTGACAAAGTATTGAAGAAAATTTTAAAAAATTTGTTTTTGGGTAGTTGTTGACTTCTTGACTTTGAAATAAATATGATTTTGTCACGAATTGCCAAATGGGGAGATTGTGAAGTCCAAATTATAATTGACAATTTTTAAATTTGTAATTGGCAATTCCCTTAGTCAAAATCAAGTCATAGTTGAATTGTATTAAAAGTTTATCGAGCTGTAATCAAAGTCAAAGTAGGAGTCATTGAATCATAATTAAAGTCAAAAGAGTTGAATTTGGTAGTATAGGTCTTGAAAGAGTCCAAGATGTCCAAGAAGATCACATATGATCATTGTAATGCAATTAGAAGGCTAGAGAGTATCAAAGAGCCACACAAGTTATGCTTCAAGTTTTCTGTGGTAACTTACAACACATTTTTCATATAGAAAACATTGGAATTCGAACAAGGCTATTTCTAGAATAATTAAATTAGCTTTCCAATGCATTTTGAATCACCTCAATTGGACATTGGAAGAGAAAGTCATGATAAAAATACTGACGACTATTCAGCTGTCGCTTACCCATTGCTGGCCTAGCGCTCAAGCGACTTGGTTATCCATGGAATAGTAATATTCAATTTTCCAAGTTTTTGACTTCCTTTTTATTGCAAACACTATCCATTATAAATATACACCCTATAGGACGTCCAAAAGTGTGTTGAATCATATGTTTCCATAGAGATCATTCATTTTAAGATTCAAAACACATTTATTGATTCAAAGATTCAATCGCCTATTTTTGGGTTAAAGGAGGGCAGTACCTCTGAAATTTCATTGATATGCTCTCGCTTGTGGCGGAGGAAAATCGGGGTTACATGAGAAAATAATAAAAATAGTAAACAAGGAAGTAATACTTCCCTTGCAATGAAAATATATGACAAGAGATAAATGTAAATATGTAAAAAATGAAGTACTACTTCCCGTAATAAGAACTAATGCAAGTAAAGACAAAAGTAAGAATAAAAAAAACCACACGCATCTGCAACCTGATTCTTCTCTCTATAGATATGGGAACTGTGTCTCTGTTGAATGATACAATGTTTGTGATCTGTTAGAGTATGCCCTGAATAGCCCATAGTCTTCCTCCTCTAGTGATGCAGTGAATAGCTACTATAAAACCTAACTAGATCCAAATGTCTAAAAGACCAAGTCCTTTCGCTAGTAAAATTTCATCAAGAATAGCCCTGAGCCCTGCCTCTAATATCATGCGTAGACATACAAAGCTGAAAAATCCTTGATATAGTTACTTGAGTGATCCTTGATGATGTCTCTTCACTCACAATACCATCCTTGACGCATCTATCAGTATTGATATTGACAAATCCAATTGATGGAATGCACTACCAAACTAGAATAGGAGGAGATGGGGAGGGAGGAAAATCAAAGAAATAACAAAGATGGGTGCAAGTATCAGATCTCATCTCCAATGCACAACTCGAAACAGTCCTCCCATATGAAGAAAAGAGATCATGTGATAAACTTTCCATATACAGATCCCCTTATGCTTCGCATCATCCTTTAGGTCCATAGAAACCAAAATAACAATAGAGGAATTATAGTGCGAATGTGTCCACAGCGAATATATTATCCATAATACCTCCATCTCTGGAACATCTGTCTAACTCCCATTCCTGAACTCATATGTACTTGAAAAATGTTCTCAAAATGTTGTCATAC
>CAIGRF010273882.1:0-28084 GCA_903798235.1 Fraxinus ornus
CCTCAATTTTCGAGAAGCAGTGATTAATGCGAGGGCCAATTTATCCATGTCTAGGTATCGCGCCTCGACGGGTAGTAAAGCTTTACTCACATAGTATACTGGTAGCCGGTGCGTCTCTTCTTCGGCACAAGCATGGAACTGATTGAATCATTAGCCACTGCCTAATAGCAAAGGTTCTTCCTCTTTGGGTTTGCTGAGGAGAGGTGTCCAACCCAAGCAGTTTTTCAACTCTTGGAACGCCTCTTCGCATTCAGGGTTCCATTGAAATTTCTTACTTTCCTTGAGGATTCTGAAGAAGGGCAGACACTTTTCAGTGGCCCTTGAGATAAAGCGATTGAGTGCGACTACCCTGCCGATGAGCCGTTGCACCTCTTTGGGCTTCTGTGGGGATCTCATTTCGATCAGAGCCTTGATTTTCTCTAGATTGGCCTCAATTCCCCTCTGATTTACAATGTAACCCAAGAATTTACCCGAGACTACACTGAATGCACATTTAAGAGGGTTCAGCCTCATACAGTATCTTCTTAGTGTTTGGAAGGTTTCATCCAAGTGCTTGATGTGTTCTTTAGCTTGGAGGCTTTTAACTAACATGTCATCAACATAAACTTCCATAGATTTGCCGAGCTGATCAGCGAACATTTTGTTGACTAACCATTGATAGGTGGCTCTAGCGTTTTTCAGGCCAACATGCATCACCTTGTAGCAGTAAAGCCCCCTATCAGTGATGAAAGATGTGCTCTCCTCGTCGCCTGGGGACATGGGGATTTGATTGTAGCAGGAATAGGCGTCTATGAAGCTTAGCAGTTCGTACCTAGTGGTTGAGTCCACTTATTGGTCGATTCGTAGAAGTGGAAAGCTGTCTTTTGGACATGCCTGATTTAGGTTGGAGAAGTCAATACAAACCCTCCATTTGCCATTATGCTTCTTCACAAGAACATGATTTAAAATCCACTTCGGATAGTTAGCTTCACGGATGAAGCCATTCTTGACGAGCTTTTCTACTTCTTCTTACAAGGCCTCATACCTTTCAGCATTCAAAGCCCTTCTTTTATGCCTATGTGGGGGTGCAGTTCGGATCAATTTGCAAATGGTGGCAGCTGATTCTGGGGTCTATCCCAACCATGTCTTCGTGCCTCCATACAAAAACGTCTGCGTTTTTCTGTAGGAAGTCTTTCAGTTCTTCCTTAGCCTCTCCTCCTAATTCTTTGCCTTGGATGCATTACATGGATCTACTGGGAACATTTCCAGTTCCTCCATCGGGGCGGTCTGGGATTCGGATTCGATTATCCAGTAATCCAATTCTTCCAAGGAAATTTCATGCCTAGCCTCCGTCATGACAGTATCTACTGCCGAGGCAACCCTTCTTCAGGGACCTCTCACATCTCAGTGTCCAATACCATGTTAACTCCCAGTTCTGCTTTCCTTAGAGAATTGAGGTAGCATTCCCTAGATCCTATCTGATCGCCCCGGATAGTGGCGGTTCCTCTTTCCGTTGAGAATTTTATGTAGAGGTGATAGATAGAAGTGACTGCCCATAATTCTTTCAGAGCTGGTCTTCCCAGAACTCCGTGATAGGCAGATCGACAATCAACAACTAAAAATTCCATGAAGTGGTGAGCTAACTGGGGCAGAGTCCCCATTTCAACAGCTAAAGTAATTTTACCTCTAAGGATGATGCTGTCCCAAGGAAATCCATAAAGGGGCGAAATGATTGGTGTTAGGGCATGATCTACTACCATCTTATCAAAAGTAGAACCGAACAGGATGTGACGAAACTGCCAATATCCATCAGCATTCGTTTCAGCCCATTGTGGGCTACCACGGCTTTAACTACCAAGGCGTCGCAATGTGGGAAGTGTACACCTGCCACATATTCCTGAGTGAATGTAATAGGTTCCACAGTTCTGCCCCTGAAGATTGGCTTACTATATAACTTGCCATGGGTGAGCTCTTCGCCTCTCTGGTATAGTTGTTCTGAGCATTTTTTGATTCACCTTCTACTTGGGGTCCTCCAGTTATAGCATCAATTTCTCGAATGGGTTGTTGTTCGTTGGAAGCGACTGAGTCCCTTCTCGGACGCTGCCAGCTTCGGGGCCTCTCCCTATCATCATTTCTGTTGTTGCGTGGAGAGTGTTGCCTCGTCTCTCCCCTGCGTGGAGAGGCGCGCCTCGGAGTGTTATTCGGGTAACGATTATCCTTTGCATTGCGAAAATTGCTTGAGGGCTGGTTCGCATCTCGGCAATCGCTTGTGTTGTGGCCGTAGTAGCGATACAAAGTGCAGTAAGGTCGCAAATCCTCCTGGGGCCTATTTCTAGGCGCTCTGCCTCGTCCTCTATTTCTAGAAGTCGAGAGTCGTCCAGTGTTCCTTGTTGGATTATTGGCGCTGGGACCGGCATTTTTATAGGCCAGGTAGGCAATGCGTTCAGCGTGACAGTTGCTAGCTCTTACCCCGAGGTGGGAGCTATAGCATGCCCGGCTTGAGTCCATTGTTGGCTCACTATCTGGGCGGTGGGTCCTCTACCAATTTTCCTCTGAGGTGGTGGGAGCCCCTGGGCAGCTCTATTTCAATGATCAATCATTTCCTCATTGACAATTTCAACTTTCATCATCTTCACCTGATCGTCATACGTTGAAGGGTTTTTGCTTCGGACATCCCTCCAAAACAAAGTGTTCATGTTCAAGCCTCATTTCAGAGCTGAAAGGGCCTCCTTATCCGTCACTTGTTCACAGTAAGTAATCTCATCAGTGAAACGGTCGAGGTAGCTCTTTGGAGTTTCCCTTGCTGCTTACCTCATGTCTTGCAGGCGCTGTATTGGCGCCTCTCCCTCCTTCATCGAAAGATACTGGTTGAGAAACGTCTTCCTCAGGTCTAGCCAGCTTCTTATGCTAAGAGGTGCCAATCTACTGTACCACACCTCAGCAGCACCGCCAACAGTTAGGTGAAAAGCCCTACACTTCAAGGCTGGCGAGGCACCTCTTAGGCTCATCTGGGTTTTGTATTTGCTGAGGTGCTTCTCCGGGTCGCCCTTTCCATCATACTTAGGAATCTTTGGAGGGACAAAGTTATGGGGCATCGAAAAGGTGTGGAGTTCCCTAGAAAAAGACAAGTTGTCATCATCATCATCTAATTCGAATGACTTGCACGACTCGTCAGAGACGTTCCCATCCGTTGTTGGGCGAGGCGGATGTTGAGATGTCTCGCTTCTGTCCCCCAATTTACCGCGTTTCGTCTCTCCCGCATATTTCTAGGCGGAGGGGCTTGAGCTTGGTCTTGCACACGTTCCTGATGGCGAGCCGTTTGATGCGTAGACTGGTTCCTATTTCTAGGTGTCCGCCTGATTCTATCAAAGACACCGGCAGACCTCTAAGGCTGCTCTTCATATTCTGGAGGGAAGTTGTCATCTCCTGTAGGGGCGTTGAAAGCGGGAGTATAGTTGGAAGTGTCCATTCCCACTTCTCTTTCAATGGGGACTTCGCCCTGGGGGCTAAAATGAGTCCTCCTGCTTGATTCTGCTTCAGTTCCTCTATGAGCTGATTGCTGAGGGTTTTGTGGGATTTGAAAGTCACCTTGATTTTGTACCTGCATCAGGAGCTCTTGCATGGCGGCATTCTGAGCCGCGATGTTCCTCATATTTGCAGCCATAGTGGCCATTTCAGCTGTTAGCTGGCTGTTCGGTTACCCCTTCGGTGTCGGTGATGGGGTCGCTGATGCGTTACATTTCAAGAAATTTCTTCTTCAGAGATTTCCCTGGTCCTTCTTGGGTTCACATCTTCACCACTGGAGTTCATAGTCCGAAGTGGCAAGTTTCTTCCTTTTAAGCTGGGCTTGATGTTTAGCTAGTTCTTTTTGAAGAACTGAACCCTTTTTCAAGGGGGGAATACCAACAAGATATTCGAATAACTTTTTAGTGGGAAAAACTCGTGGTTTAAGTAAGCTTCCTACAGACGGCGCCAATCTATTGACCTCGAAAAATGGTTTCGACGTGGCCAACAGAAGAAGTCTTCAAGTCACCTCTTCCCTGCACACGTAGCACACTCCTGCATGGCAGCATTTTGAGCTGCAATGTTCCTCATGTTTGCGGCCATGGTGGCTACTTCGACAGTGAGTTGGGCAGTTCTGTTGCCTCTGCGATACCGGTGATGAGGTCGCTGATGCTTCACATTTCGAGCATTCTCTTCTTCAGAGATCTCTCTTGCCCTCCTCGGGTTCACATCTTCATCATTGGAGCTTATAGTTCGAAGTGGCAAAACTTTCTCTCTGAGTTGAGGTTGGTGTACAGCTGGTCCTTTTTCAAGAACATATCCCTTTTTCAAGGGAGAGTATCAACCGGATATTTGAACCAACTTTTTGGTGGGAAGACTCGTGGTTTAAGTAATATTCCCACAAACGTCGTCAATCTGTTGACCTTGAAAAGTGGCTCCGACGTGGCCAACAGAAAAAGCCTTCAAGCCAGCTCTTCCCTGCACACATAGCACGACATCAGTCACCCGTGGCCTTTCCCGGAGGGACGGAGAGCGACCGCGAGTACTCCGACGGTCAAGTCAGTTTTCGTCCAACCAAAAAATAGTTCACCGACGGTGTTGTACTCACCGAGAAAATGATCGATAGGAATGTATAAGGGTAAAAATGCTAATGTATGAGAGAGAGAAATGTTACTTAAGTATATCAAGTTTACTACGTTGGTTGGGGAGATTGGGATTCCAAAAAAAATCTCTCCTGCTTCAAGCAGAAGTAGGGCATATTTATACCGAGGATGGGAAGAGGAGAGCCGTCGGATGAGGAGACGCATGTTATCAGATCTTTAGGGCTCGTCCTATCCTATGCGTCCATCTGTCTTTCTATAGGTCGGTTGGTATTGAATGTTTCTGACAAACGCAGCTGATTTGACCGTTTAGGCCCTGCCACACGTCCTATCAATCAGGAATTTGACTTTGGGAAGATCTTTGTATAAGAGATCTTCGTTGGGGTGTGGCAAGGCAGGAGCGGAGCCGTAGAAGAGGAGTACGAGCCTTTGCATCCGCGGTGTATCGTGGATGAGTTCGGTTCCTGTATTAGCGTATGGCCAATTCGTCCCAAGTGTGATCGCTTCGGTTTATGCAGTCAGCTCGTCCCATGCGTAATCACCTCGACTGCCACATGGTACGGTGCGGGCCAATCCCTACTGACTCGTGGCAGGTGAGGTGACAGACCTGACTCAGGCCCGTAACATTTCTTATTACTCTTTATCTCTTATTTTATATGCTCTCCTAGACTTATTATTATTTACTATTATTTCATCTGACAAACATGTTTTCTTCTCGAACCCCACCATCAGACTCCCCTTTCACTTGTATAATTAGACACGGGTACATATAATACAATAGCTTGCATTAAAGTGTCTCTAGCATATTATATTTCAATTCTCGTACCTCTATATAATACTGGTAGTGAATCATTATGTGCTAAACTCTTGACTATAATGCAAAAATCATTCAGATTTGATTCCAGTTCTTTACTAGAGTCTATCCTAAAGCTAAACAACTTTCAAGCTAGTAAATCTTATTAGTAATGTTTTGGTCAAGAAAAGAACATTCAAAGACTTCCATAAGTCTAGCAGTTTTGGAGTCAACTGCCTATCTTACTATATTATTGGTTTACGTGTAATATTATAGAACTATATGCCATCTAAATTCTAATGGGCTTTTTGTCTAAGGCATCAGAAAAGGTAGCGGATCATCAAGAACCATAGAGGCTCTTTGTTGAACCGCTATTGCATTTGTTTTCTGTTTTCAAATAGCACAATCACTCGAATTGTGACAATTTGATCCTCGAGCCCATTATAGATTTTGTAAAAGGCGTGATAGCTTTGGAAAACATCGACTAAGCTTACTGTAAGATTAGTTGTGCTTGATTCAGAAAATGAGAAAAATGATCATTTACTACTTAAAACAGTCTAAGATGTGCTTAACTTCATCACGCTAACACAGAAAATCAGTTACCTACAGAAATTGCAAGCAATACAACAATGTTTACTTAAGAGGACAAATTCAAAATCAAGAAATAGACAAAACACTTAGAATTTGTTTCAATAGCATGCAGATCAGATCAATATATCTGATTCGACACACTGAAACATGTATTTGTCCTCATTTAACAAGCAAAATAGTCCAGGCATAAATAATTCACCTAATATGCTCTAACTTAACAATTTACTCATTACTTAAAGAAAAACACTGATATCAGGAACGAAGCATATAACAGGAATGATGTTAATCATGAAAACATAACATGAACTCAATCAATTATGCAGATAACTTGATTTCACCTATACATATTCCTAAGAATAATAGTTAAGCCTCTCTTACCACACTAATATTGTCAAACAATATATAAAGATCTTAAGAACTTGTTCTTCTAATCATTAAGGTTACATACGAAATACTCTTTTCAGTTTCTCACCAGATCAGGCACCCTATAGATATTCTACACTACATGAAAACTGTTAGAAGACAACTATTTTTCAAAAACTGCTGTTACTCAATGTTGGTCCCGATAATGTCTGTAAACCTCAGTTTAAACAAAAATACGTTGCAAGAAAGTAAATTGAAGAAGTCAAAAATCAAGAACACAACGAATTGTTTTTTTCCCATAAGGGCCCAGATGTTCAGCCTTCGGCCTAATTACCATGTTGAACATCTACAATTAGATATAGCTCTAGATCCACTAGAATCGACCAAGAATCGTTCAAATGTGTGAAGAAATCAGACTCAAGTTTCCTCTCGCCTCTCTAAAATTACAACCAAGTAAACTCTTTACAATCTCCCAGATTGCTCACTAAAAACAACCAAGAAAAATCTTACCAAAAGATTACAGAGATTGAACACGAAGAAGAAGAATACAAAACACTCAGAGAGCGAGAGAACGAGCACACACAGAAGCCACACCACAATATAAGAGACGTCCGAGGCTATATATTCCAACACAAGTCACCAACCCAACGGCTGGGAAAAAAGGCCACGTGTAAGGTCAGATCTCAGTCTTTTAATAGAGAAAAGTTACATTTCCAGCAAACAAAATTTTATCAAGTAATTGGGCTTAAAGACCCGGAAACGCAAATACACCAGCCCAAGTCCAATATTCCCAATAAGTGTGGGGCAACTCAAACTCAACAATATCCACCTCGATGAACTATTCTTACCATCAAATAGTGTATCTAGACATCAACTTGTTTCACTTGCTTTTATTTAACTTGTAAAAAAGAAAATTAATGATGTTATTAAACATTTAAAAACAATACAGCTTGATATTCTCAATACACTACCTTCAAGTGATATTTAGAATTTTCAACCGGCTTCAAATTTATTTAAAGATGATACCTTGGTTCCAAGATCGGGAGGATTGAATTTAGTAGTTATTTTCACCATAATAATCAGGCATTTCTCAACCATGTTTCTCATAAAGTGAAACTTTACATTAACATGTTTTGTTCTATCATGGTATAAAGGATTTTTCTAAGGTGAATGGCACTCCAATTATCTATATATACCATAACCATTTCATTTAACAATTGGCTTAACCAAAAACTTTCTTTAACAAGATCACATGCAATAATATATTCTACCTTTGTAGAAGATAACGTTACTAGTTTTTGTAATTGAGATTTCTAACCAATACATCCATCACACAGTGTAAAAATATAAGAAGAAGTTGATATTCTTTTATCTAAATCTCCAGCAAAATCAGAATGAATATAGTCTTTAAGAATTATAACTTCATTACATCTTTTAAATTGTAAACCTAAGTCGGATAAGCCTTTTAAATATCTTAGCATCCATTTTATATCTAACCCGTGTATTTCAACTAGATTTGCCATAAATTTGCTTAAAATACTTATGCCATAAGCCAAGTCGGGTCTAGTACATACATGGGCAAATCTAGCATTGTAGTTCAACTAAGGCGGAGATCGTTGACTATTGACCGGTGACCGATGACCGTTGACTGATGACCGTTGACAATCAACCACGCTATCTACCAATTAGAAAGTCTAAATTGAGCTCACCTATTTTCAAAATGCATATGTTTTGTAAATCCTAAGAATAGAATAGGTATAGAAAAGGTCACCTCATGGACAACTAATACAAAAATCAGTAGTGCATCTAAATTCTGACATTCCAATTTCTCAACATAAAACAAAAATCCCAATTCCCACATAAGAAAACCCAATTGAAATGGTATTTAAAAAATCCAGTAGAATGACACCAAAATATAAAAAAAAATTCAAACCAAAATCCAGGAAGTATAGATAGAGGGAGAGAGAAACTTATGGAGAAGAAGGAAGTGAAGATTTTAGGGTTGTGATTCACTAGGTTGCAGTTGGCAACTGTTGAGCTTGTTTTAGCAGTTGGCACAAACGCACAACTCCTTAAGGTTGAATCACCACCGTCCACCGATCTCGTCGATCGACGGCGTCACAGACAGTAGGTCCGCACTTCGCAAGCGCAACATATTCTTTTCTAGTTATCTCCTTGACTCCCTCCTCTGTCAGTTTTAGTTTTGGAATTGGATTTGGTTTTGTGGCTAATGGGTTTCAACTTGCAATTGCCAATTTATTGGGCCTTATTTTTATTTTATTTTTTTTAAAAAGGCCCAAACAATAAGAAAGAAAAAAAAATTCAACCCAATGTGTACACCCACCCATTCTTGGCAGTTGGTAGCGGGTGTCTTCTTCTTCATTTCTTCTCTACAGACGACGACTTACCTGAAGCTTTCGGCGAATCCAGTACGAGCGGCTGTAGGGGCTGGCCAGGTACTGGGCCCGCCCCTGAGTACATACCATAAAATACATTATAGAACCTACAGTTTCATTCTTTCAAATTCTTCATCTATTTTAAGTGATTGTTCACTAAATAGTTTAAAGTGATTAGCAATGAGCAATGAAATAGGTTTACATTTAAGAATAGAAAACCTTTCAAGCATCCTTTCACATAAGATTATTGATTTAGATAAAGAATACAATTATTTCTATCTTTTTTAATTTTCATTCCTAGAAATCTTTTAGCTTGTCCTAGATCTTTCATTTCAAACTCAGATTTCAGCTTGGATTTAATTAAATCAATTTTAGATATATCATGCAAGTAAGTAACATCTCATCAACATATAATAACAAATAAATAGATTCAGGTTCTCTCGACCCTTTGTAAAAGAAATAGGAATCAAAATTACTTTTAACAAAACTCATATTTTGAAGATATGAGTTAAATTTCTTATACCATTGCCCGGCGCTTGTTTTAAGCCATAAAGAAACTTCTTCAACGAATATACCTTTTTAGGTTTTGAAGTAACTTCAAATCCCTTTGGCCTACTCATATATATGATTTCATCAAGGTCACCATTTAAGAAGTCAGTTTTAACATCAAATTGATCCAATTCCCAGTTAAATGATGTCAAAAGTAAGATCTTCTCTCCCATATTCTAAGACATTTCTGATTTTCCTGTATTTATCACTCAAGGAATTTAACGTAGCAACAATTTGTTGATCATGAGATAGATTTTCACAATTAGCTAAATCTTGAATTAGTTTTGTGAACTTATCAACGTTTTCTTCTAAGGTAGAGGAAGAATCAAACTTAAATTATAGAATTGTCTCAAGAGGTAACATTTATAAGGCATAGTTTTAGTTAGGTATAGTGTTCCTAATTTAGCTCAAAGTGTTTCAACTGTGGTGGTTTAACCAAATTTTCTTATCACACTACCAAATAAGTGTAGAAAAATTGAACTTCAATCAACCTCATTTAATTCTTATCTCTTAGGCAATAATTCAATAGCTCAAGTCCCATCAAGGGCAGCAACGCATCTCTGTTGCAACAACAAAGACCTCATTTTTTGGCACTCTCACTAAAGTCTCAAGTAATATTCCAGATTTCAACTTCAATTTTTTTTTTTTTGTAGTGAACATATTGACGGATTGGATCACAATATCATAATTATACAGCACATAGAGTATATTTGATTCAAGTTCCCTCTCGCCTCTCTAAAATTAAAACCAAGTAAACTCTTTACGATTTCCCATATTGCTCACTAAAAATGACTAAAAATACTTTCACCAAAAGATTACAAAGATCGAACACGAAGAAAAATACGAAAAACTCGGAGAGAGACAAAAACCTAATAGCACACACAGAAGCCACAGCACAGTATGAGAGATGTCTAATGTTGTATATTCCAACTCAAAAGTCACCAATCCAACGGTTGGGAGGCCGCCACTTGTAAGGCTAGATCTCAACCTTTTAATAGATGCAAAGCTGCATTTCCATCAAACACGATTTTATCAAGTAAATGGTCTTGGACCCAGACACACATATATACCAGCCCAAGTCTAATATACACAATAATAGTGGGGCAACCCAAACTCTAACACCAAAAAATATTGGGAAAAATTCATGGATCGACATTAACTATAACAAAATCAATATTCAGGCCTTAAGTTTCATAGTTGCAAAACTCGGGCATTTAGTAATTAGTTAAATATTAATTGTAATATATTAATAAATCAATCTCCACCATCCTATCGATCTGAGATTTTTTTGTTACATTATATTCTATGAATTGCGCTTGCAATTAAGACTCCCTAAAATACCCAATCGCCTCCCTAAAATACCATTTCGGATTCGTTTCAATGGACTCCCTCTCATTTGATATTGACGGCAGTACAATCGGGCTTCCAAGTCACAGTTCGAAGGTGTTAATATCCGGACACAAATTCAGATTCTGGCCAGTGGAGTTCCTTTAGGCTGACAATTAACGGTAGTAAATTCTACATTACCGGTCACAGTTCAAAAGTGGTAATCTCCGGTCATAGTACAATTCTACTTGTAGTGTTGGTGTGGATTGGAGCTCAGATATGTCTGCCATTGGGAACTTCGTTCAGATCTGAATTTTACTCAGTTTCAACAGCTGATGTTCATTCCAGCTGCTCCGGAGTTTATAATATTTGAGCCTCCAGTTTCGATTCCTGCATGTGCAGCAAGAACGGAGGATGTCCCCAGTCATCTCCATCAATGTGTTTTTCGACCATTGATGATGTTTTTATGTAGTTTGAATTCCTGCAATTATAATGGCAGACTTTCGATTTCTGCATCTATGTTCTCTTCTCCAAGTTCAAGATGTTCTATCTTGAGGAGGGAAGTGTTGGAATATATGCAAGTTTTAAATTCAGCCAGCCCCTTCTCCAGCTCAGCACAGCAGATCACGTTTCCAGCATGCTCTCAGCTCACACGTTCAGCAGCTCACTTTCCAGATTCCAGTCTCTTCTAGCTCCTTCTTCTGTTAGATAGTTTGTTAGATTTAGTCTATAAATAGCCTATTGTAATTCACTTTATACTTGAGCTTCGATCAAATGAAATAATTCTTCTCCATTCAGTTTATTCATCAAGTTCCTTCAATATAGTTTCTATATTGAATTTATCCTTTTATTTTCTTAATAACCAGCCCCACTAAAAGAATCATTAGCCAACCCATGGTAGAACAACAGCTAATAGATGGTCGACCCACAGTAAAGCACCAACAAAATGACAGAGAAGAAGAAGAAAACTAGGGTCACGATTTTCTGGCTTATAATAGGGATGGACAATAAGGGCTTTCACCAAATTAAGAATTGAATTCCAGAATTGAATCTATCCTTTTATTTTCTTAATAACCAGCCCCACTAAAAGAATCACTAGCCAACCCAAGGTAGAACAACGGCTAATAGATGGTAGACCCATGGTAAAGCACCAACGAAATGACAGAGAAGAAGAAGAAAACTAGGGTCACGATTTTTTGGCTTATAATAGGGATGGACAATATGGGCTTTCACCAAATTAAGAATGGAATACCAGAATTGAATCTATCCTTTTATTTTCTTAATAACCAGCCCCACTAAAAGAATCACTAGCCAACCCACGGTAGAACAACGGCTAATAGATGGTAGACCCATGGTAAAGCACCAACGAAATGACAGAGAAGAAGAAGAAAACTAGGGTCACGATTTTCTAGCTTATAATAGGGATGGACAATAAGGGCTTTCACCAAAGTAAGAATTGAATTCCAGAAAACAAGTTTTTGTTAAGATAAATTTTGTGAGATGAAGGCTTCAAAAATTGTCCTGAGGAAGAGGCGGGATGCAATGCTTTGTTTTTGAATGTCGAGAAAAAAGGGGAGGGAAAAGCCAGAAATAGAAATTGTCATATGTTGTAACAGACATTCTACCAATTTATCTGAACAATCATGTTTGATCATTCACCAATTTAAGAAAAATTAGTAATAATAATTTTTCCGCTCACAATCTTTTGAAAACAAAAACATTATCAACGATGATGTGAAAGGAAGAATGTAGAAATGACAAAATCCTTATTTGAGGGTGTGTTTGAGCCACATTATCTTGGAAAAATGTATTTTGAAATAGTAGATTGATGGGGCATTTGTTGTTAAAAAAGAAGGAAAAGTTATTGCTGTGACGAAAAATATTATTTTATTAAAGAATGTGTAGTTGAAAATGAGTAGAAAAATGATAATAAAAATTTTAATGTGCCTCAAACAGGGGCTAGATAATACTTATTCAAATCAGTGGCTAGTTTTTTTACACATCATGAGATGTCGACCAAAATATCAAAATTGGATGTCAAAGTAGCTTTATTCAAGGAAAATCGTGAAACGTTATTTTCCACCAATCATGGATGAGAATATGTCCAGTGGCAAATTTTTATTGGAAATTTGAAAAATAATTTGTTTTTGCAACCAACGATTTTTTGAAGACTCATATATTGTTAGCCACATTGTCATCCATAGTTGTACAAGTAGATTAATCATTTTTTTCACAACAATTTTAATTTTTAACTTCAACATTAGTTCTCTAAAACCATCATCTTTGTAATATTGAATTTTTAATTAAATAAAAATCATTGTCTTCCATAATCGTTTTAAATGTCATTTCAACATCATTTTACAAAAATTCTTGTCATATTATTATTATTAATTTTTAATGATGTAAAAACCGTTGTCCATTTGATCTGGAATTTTTTCTTGGGAAAAATTTATGGATCATGCATTAATTATAACAGAATCAATATTCAGGCCTTAAGTTTTATAGTTGCAAAACTCAGGTATTTAGTAATTAGTTAAATATTAATAGTAATATATTAACAAATCAATCTCCACCATCCTACCGATCCGAGATTGTTCTGTTACATTATATTTCATGAATTGCGCTTGCAATTAAGACTCCCTAAAATACCCAATCACCTCCCTAAAATACCATTTCGGCTTCGTTTCAATGGACTCCCTCTCATTTGATATTGACGGCAGTACAATCGAGCTTCCAGGTCACAGTTCGAAGGTGTAAATATCCAGACACAAATTCAGATTTTGGCCAGTGGAGTTCCTTCAGGCCGACAATTAACGGTAGTAAATTCGACATTACCGATCACAGTTTGGAGGTGGTAATCTCCGATTACAGTACAATTCTGCTTGTAGTGTTGAAGTGGATTGAAGTTCATGTCACAATTTCCATTGCTGGTGCCGATAATACACATTGCAATTGGTATGTCATGCTATCAGATCAACTGTTACAGTTGTATTATGTCTTCATAAATTTGCGAATTAAATTGAAAACCTTATAAGCATAATCAATAGACTATGTGACGTTGATTTCATTATAGCACACATAGAATGTCGTAGGTATATCTCTGTCATGCATGCGCTCATAATGTGACCCAAAAGACATATGTGACCTGAATGTAGACGTTACAATATAGTATGTACTGAAAACACCAACCATGTAAATGAATATCGTATAAACTACATCTGTGGTCATTTTTTAAATGTATGAAAATTGCAAAGTAGTACATTACCAGGATCGTCTAATCTTTCCGTTCATCATGTCGAGCTGGTGCATGTTGTATTCAAACTCTGCTAATGTGTATGATCGGATGACTGAATTGAAAGCCTGCGTTATGTCGTGACCTGATTTACCGTAGTATGATTTCAAATTCTACAACAAATGATACGAACAAATCCCATGTCAGGTTCCTGGATAAACATGATCTATAGCATTCTTGATACTAATATGGCGATCGATACGAAACACAATCAATCTCTGTAACCATAAGTCTTTTTCAAGTTCTCGAAAACCATGTCCAAGATTTATCGTTCTCACTATCCCCAACCCCAAATGTGAGAATAAAAATGCTGTGAAGAGAGTACCCCCCATAGTGTCCATTCAAGTAGTTGCCACAACCACAATTATCGGTCTGCAATACTTTCAATCTTGAATTGATGCACCAATGGCCATAGATCAATATTTAAACCTACTGTGACTATCGAGCTCCAATCATGTGACTGTTCCAGGGTTTCTTTGTTCAAGCATGTAAACGTAGCTAGGTATCTTACCAAATGACTCAATTGGATCACCCCTGATGATTTTTAAAGTTTGGTCATGAGATCTCCAAGCCTTGGAATAGTTCATCGAAACACCATACGTATGAAACATATCACTACATATATCCTTCGGAGTGTATATAGTATGTGACAATGTATACTTGTACTTTAGACTAGATGAAATAACGGAACTGGATAATTGCCTGTAACTTGCCAAAATTATGTTTGAACCACATATGTGACCATTTGTAATCTTCCTAATCTTAAATAGTCCTGATTTACCCCATTTTGAAGACCTGCACATCTAAGTGCACCCACCATGTAAACACTTGATAACGTACTCCTTCTTGTCCGAACGAACAACCACAAATTCGAAAATGTTCTGTATTACAACCAAAGAAAGTCTCAATTTGATAACATTCTTATCACAGAATACGATTCATTCCTCTACTTCTCTAGGGATCAGCAATAGTTACAATTATGACTTTCTGTTCAATTATGTGACTTGTTGGTTCGATAGTTGCATCACATGTATCTGAAACCACATTCTGTAATGAAAACTCTCTGGTAGCTTGTACATCAGTTGGAATTGTAATAGATTCTTGATCAATATCTGTGACCTCAATGCTTAATGGATGACAATGTGGCTAACAATATATGAGTTTTCAAAAAATCTTTGGTTGCAAAAACAAATTATTTTTCAAATTTCCAATAAAAACTTGCCTCTGTCATATTGTCATCCATGATTGGTGGAAAATAACATTTCACGATTTTCCTTGAATAAAGCTACTTTGACATCCAATTTTGATATTTTGGTCGACATCTCATGATGTGTAAAAAATTTGGCCATTGATTTGAGTAAGTATGATCTAGCCCCTATTTGAGGCATATTAAAATTTTTATTATCATTCTTCTACTCATTTTCAACTACACATTCTTTAATGAAATAATATTTTCCATCACAGCAATAACTTTTCCTTCTTTTTCAACCACACATTCCCCATCAATCTACTATTTCAGAATACATTTTTCCAAGATAATGTGGCTCAAACACACCCTCAAATAAAGATTTTGTCATTTATACATTCTTCCTTTCACATCATCATTGATAATGTTTTTGTTTTCAAAAAATTGGGAGCGGAAAAATTATTATTATTAATTTTTCTTAAATTGGTGAATGATCAAACATGATTGTTCACATAAATTGTTAGAATGTCTATTACAACATATGACAATTTCTCTTTCTAGCTTTTCCTTCCCTTTTTTTCTCGACATTCAAAAACAAAGCATTGCATCCCAAAGTTGAGCCGCTTCCTCCGGACAATTTTTGAAGCCTCCATCTCACAAAATTTATCTTAACAAAAATTTGTTTTCTGGAATTCAATTCTTAATTTGGTGAAAGCCCTTATTGTCCATCCCTATTATAAGCCAGAAAATCGTGACCCTAGTTTTCTTCTTCTTCTCTGTCATTTCATTGGTGCTTTACCGTGGGTCTACCATCTATTAGCCGTTGTTCTACCGTGGGTTGGCTAGTGATTCTTTTAGTGAGGCTGGTTATTAAGAAAATAAAAGGATAGATTCAATATAGAAACTATANATCTATTAGACGTTGTTCTACCGTTGGTTGGCTAGTGATTCTTTTAGTGAGTCTGGTTATTAAGAAAATAAAACGATAGATTCAATATAGAAACTATATTGAAGGAACTTGATGAATAAACTGAATGGAGAAGAATTATTTCATTTGATCAAAGCTCAAGTATAAAGTGAATTACAATAGGCTATTTATAGACTAAATCTAACAAACTATCTAACAGAAGAAGGAACTAGAAGAGACAGGAATCTGGAAAGTGAGCTGCTGAACGTGTAAGCTGAGAGCATGCTGGAAACGTGATCTGTTGTGCTGTGCTGGAGAAGGGGCTGGCTGAATTTACAACTTGCATATATACTAACAATTTCCCCTCTCAAGATGGAACATCTTGAACTTGGATAAGAGAACAAAGATGCAGAAATCGAAAGTCTGCCATTATAATTACAGGAATTCGAACTACATAAAAACATCATCAATGGTGGAAAAACACATTGATGGAGATGACTGAGGACATCCTCCGTTCTTGCTGCACATGTAGGAATCAAAACTGGAGGCTTAGATATTATAAACTCAAGAGTAGCTGGAATGGACATCAGCTGTTGAAACTGAATAAAATTCAAATCTGAACGAAGTTCCCAATGGCAGACATATCAGTGGATGATCTGACTTCAGATCTCCATTATCAACAGTCTTCCAGTAACATCTCATTCATGGATGCTATGAATCGGAGCTATGGGGCATGGGCAACCAGAATTCCAGAGCAACAGAAAAAGAGGAAAGCTATCAAATCTATTCATTCCAGAGTCGATTATTAAAGAAGAAGAAAGTAACAGAGTTGTGGCGGTATGAAAGATAATTACTCTGATACCATATTAAGAAAATAAAAGGATAGATTCAATATGGAAATTATATTGAAGGAACTTGATGAATAAACTGAACGGAGAAGAATTATTTCATTTCATCAAAGCTCAAGTATAAAGTGAATCACAATAGGCTATTTATAGACTAAATCTAACAAACTATCTAACAGAAGAAGGAACTACAAGAGATTGAATCTGGAAGGTGAGCTGCTGAACATGTGAGCTGAGAGCATGTTGGAAACGTGATCTGCTGTGCTGAGCTAGAGAAGGGGCTCGCTAAATCTGTGTGACATTAACTTTGTTGTTATCAGATTACTACTCTGTAATCAAACATGGACAAAGAATGGATCTCAATGAATAGGTTCTCACATGAGTATATCGCAAGAGTGAACAATTTCTTGAAGTATGCGGTACAAAATGTTAATAATCCCGACTTAATACGATGTCCATGTGTAAAATGTGGTAACATAAGGAGGACTACATTGTGAACATTTCTTGTCACAATGTAGAGGATCATTTATATGCCCATGTTTGGGCTCCATGTTTCCCAATTATAATGAGATGAATAATAATTTTTTGAAGAACGTGTGGATAAAAAAAAAGAAGGAAAATTTTTTAGGTTTACTTGTAATATTATTTTATTGGAGAATGCGTGGTTAATAAGAAAAGAGAAAAAAAATGAATTTTAATTTATTGGAATAGATCTAAAATTCTATACTTGGTTATGGCAAGGGGAAGGATGTTTTTTAGATATCTCAATGGGTGATATGTCTTCATTAGGTGAAAAAAAGAAAGGAATATGGCACAATATGAAGTACTTGATCAAAAACTCAAGGAAGAATGAGAATTCATTAAAATATGGAGAATGAATAAAATACTTTTGTATCTATAATTTGTCTAACTTGATCTAAAATACAATGAAGAGTTAAATATATAAGAGTCCCATTTTTGGAGTTCTGGTTGAAGTAGAATGCAAGAGTTTGTGTCAAGATAAGATTCTTCTCACATTAACAACATTGGGATGCTGCCCTCATGGCGTCAGGGCCCCAAGCCGCCGTTCCGTTGTTCCAATAATATTTTTCTTCATTCCTTTGTCTATATCTTATGCTCTTCAACTCTTAACAAAAAATTTTAACTTTCAATTGGACTTTAAAATAGAATTTGTTTAACTTTCAATTGGACTTTAAAATAGAATTTGTCGAATAGATTTCGAATACGATTCCAAAAAACATCCCAAATAGAATTATTTTTAAGCCGACTTTAATTAAAATTCTCAATTATCTTCAAAATAAAATTCAAGTCAAACCCTAATTTAACATCTCTGGTTACCATATTGTTTATTTCCAATTAGTAAATGGAAATTTGATAGTGCATCTTTTATTTTACATGCTTTCTTGTTCTATCATGCATATGATTACGTACGAGAAAGTTCAAATGCTTTCTAAATGGAAGAATTATTTATTATCCCTAGTTGATTCAAGTTGCTTATGGTTGAAGGAATAATGAGCATATTGAAATTTGGAAAAATTGCATAGAACCATTTTTCATCTTCTGGTTTCTAAAAGTTAATTGGAAATGTATGAAAGATTGTCTATTGTATTTGAAAGGGGGTGGCTTTTCATGATACAATTAAATTAACGTCTTTCATTTGTGATTGATTTTTTTTTATTTTTTATTTTTTATTTTTTTTATTTTTTTTTTATTGGAAAGAAAAGGCTTATGAATTTGCACATGAAAGTACAATCTACTATGTTATATATAATTTTTTTTTTTTTTCCATTTGTTGTATAATATTCATTTTCCTGAATTTGTTATTGGCGATGTAAACTCGAACATCAAATTGAAGAACAAAACACAGAAAACAAACTTAAAATTGAAGATTGCTAACGTTATAATCAGCCTTCTGCAAACATGGCTATTGTTGAGCTTGCCATAATTGTTCTTCGCCATTGGAGATGGAACCTTTCGATGAATTAGAAGAATGTAAACAGTAAAACCATATTTTTAAATGGGTTGTTCAGAAAATTTAAAAGCAATCACTTTTCTTTTCTTCTTGTTGTGATTGGTAAAAAGTCTTGTATGTTTATTCTTGCAAGATTATGTGATTCACACAAATAATATTTTTTAAGAACATATTGTATTCTCAGTATAGTTTTTGGCACTTTAAAATGCTAGAAAACACTTTAAAATGCTAGAAAATAAGGAATACATTTCCGTTAACTAGTTCAAGTAAATTGAAACCAAGTGGCACTAGCCTCGTGAAACGTCATTAGATTGATGGGTTTAGAGGAAGTGAAAATTGGTGGTTTGGCTAATGCAACATAACTTTAAATGAGTTGATGCGCACTATATTGTCAATTTTATAATACCCTAAAGTTGTAGGGGGTAGCATTTCGTCGTATCATTGCATCTTTGCACGCGTATTTTGTGACCAGACCGATGTGGTGCATCTCAATTTCGGTTTATGTGATGAATGTGGTCATATTTTTATGCCAAATTAAATTACACCCACCATCTTTGCACGCGTATTTTGTGACCTGACCGATGTGGTGCATCTCAATTTCGGTTTATGTGATGAATGTGGTCATATTTATATGCCCAATTAAATTAAGTTGGGTCATTGACTCTACTAATTGAGAATGCAATATTCTTAAATGTGGAAGTACATAAACTTTCATGAGATATTGACATCATGCTCTGAAAATAAACAAAATGGACAATGGTCTATGGATAGATAACCTCACTTAATTTTGTTTAAAATATGTGAGATGGTATTTGTGCAAAGTGGGGATAATATTATATTATCATGTTACTAATGATTGCACAATAATAGTGTATTTAAGCACTGTGAGGTTAAGAATTACCTCTACATAAATGATGAATATGGAAAGAGTTGATGGATACTAAAATATGTTCGACTAGGAATTGTGGCGATCGAACAGTTCATTCTCAACGTAGGACTGTCTATATCTCACATTTTATATATTACTTTATGTTATAAAAATTTTTTTATGAAGATGAAATGTTGAAAATAAGTGTATATACCACAACGTTAGTGGCGGACCTTAAATCAAAAGTGGTTAAAATAGAAACAAAAATTTGTTATTGCATGTGTATTGAATATGCGATAATAACATTAGAATATTTGAAAAATATTCAATATGTTGAAATGTGTTGTGTTGAATAATGGTACTATTACTCCTTAGTATCAATTATTAAAATTCATCAATAAATATATTGTACTATGACTAATATTGTGTGTATGAAATCCTTCAAAACTAGACGGTGAAAGAGCTTTAGATAAAGCTAGAAGGAAGCATTTGACTTCAACAATTCATGGGAGGGATTTAATTGGTGATAATCTGTGTTTATTAAATGAACTAATGGTGATAGTTAACTACATTTAGTAAGGCATAAAATTTATCATATAATCGTGAACATAATACCATTCTATAATTACTCTCAAATGGAGCAATATCAATTGATTGTGAGAAGTCAAAGAATAATATAATGGACCCATTTACTATTGGGTTTTGATACCCAATAAATCCGGGCTATGATGTTAAATCGGTATATAGTTGGATAATATTTCATAGGCCTCGGCCGATGATTGAAATGATATGTTGACACCACAATCGAACCAATCGAATCACGTAACCCACTTGGGCCATTTGAAGTAGCCTAATTATATTAGTGCTGCTCATGGCTCGACCCGAATGACTGGATGGCTTTTAAGGTGTTAGCCCACTTATCCCTTTGTTATTGGGCCCTTGTTTGTTTGACCTAAAAGCCTAAAGCCTAAACCTATTCTTAACCTATTTAAGTTAGTTGCTAATTAGAATTAGGGTGTGGAAATTACTCACTAGCCGTCATTTTGAAGAAGAGAGAAAGAAAACCGGTTTCTTCCAATTGCCTTGTGCAACCTTGACTTTGTGTTATTCCCGTTTGAAAGATCCGTTTCTCCCTTTCTTTGCTTAGCCTTTGTGACTTGTTTATTGACTGTAATTTCTCACCATTTTTAGTCATTTGTGGGCTATCAAATTGGAGCAACCATAGAGTTTGGGGAAAGTGTTTGGCTTGTAATTGAGTGGTTGATTGTGGTGTGGACTGGAGATAAATTGAGCCCGGAAATACTTGGATCTTGGATCAAATTGAAGGAATAAATCAACATTTACAAATGGATTGTCTAGAAAAAATAGATTGCATAATCGAGGAAAATAAGTGTAAATCATAAACTAACGGATCATCTTAATGAAAACCTAACGTAGCGACTGGAGATCCTAAAGACTAGGTTAAATAGAAAAACTAATTATGATTGAGAATACTTTAAAGTCTTAATTCCTCCCCATTTCTATGATTCAAATAAGAATTGCCTACCAATAATCGATTAGGATAAAATATACTTTTAATAATTATTACTTCTTCTAAATAGTACAAGTGGAGTATTGTTAAGTTCTATTTATAGAATATCAATTATGTGAGTACGAAGTTGGCCGATTTTATGAGAATATATCTAGATGAATTCTCGTGCACTTGCAGAATCCAAGAAGGTTCATGATCGAAATAATGAACATAATAGAGAATCAAGGTTTGGTATGAAAGATAATGTGTTTGATCTACTATTTATTCTTATAATAATTGAGAGTTTTAAATGCGAAATTACACAATTAAAAGTAACAAGTCACTTTTAAATTATTTCTATATGATTAGATCAAACAAGTTAATTTATCCTAAATTTGATACCACAATCAATACTTAAAGTCGTAAAAAACACCAACGATGATCACGGAGAAACCCCAAGGGGTAAAAATTTCAGGTACTTTGTCAGTCAATAATCTACTATAAATCAAAACAAACTTACAGTACGGTCCAGACCCGTCTATCCCGTAGAACTTCTGACCTCAATTCATGCAGTCTTCCTTAATCCTACTAGACGTGTGCTCCTTCAAAACAAATCCCAACTCATGGTTTATACCTTAGCCCTCCTAGACTACGTGCTCCTGACGCTAAATCCTAACTCTTGGTATCTCATGAATTTGTGATTCTGCAACAGCTCCTGATCCCTAATATTGATTTATCTCTGGTGGATTAAATGATTTGATGTTTGATTAAATGATCTTGTGTGTTTTGATCTGTGGTTTAATATAAAACAATAGGCTAAATCAACAAATCAAAGTTTGGATAAATTATGGTTCAAATAATATGGTGGTTGAATCTTTGAATCAATGAATGTGTTTTAAATGAATGATCTCTATGGAAAATATGATTCAACACACTTTTGGACGTTCATATGGTAGGATATATATAGGGAAAAGTGTTTGGGATGAAAATGGATTGAAAAATCAAGTGTTTGAAGCAAAACACAATTCTGAACGTCGACCTGTCACTCGAGCGCCAAGCCAGCGACAAGCGAGCAGCAACTGAGCAATCGTCGATATTTTTATTGTAACTTTCTCTCCCAATATCCGATTGAGTTGATTCAAAATGAGTTAGAAACTAATTCAAAGGGCTACAATTATTATAGAAATAGCCTTATCCAAATTCCAATATTTTCGATGTGAAAAACGCGTTGCGAATTGCGACTGAAAATTTGGAGCATAACTTATACGGCTCTTTAATACTCTTTGGACTTCTAAATGCGTTCCGATGATCATATGTGATAATCTTGAACTCCTTCAAGGACTATACTACCAACCCAACTCTTTTGACTTTAATTAGGATTTTATAACTCCTATTTTGATTTTGATTATAACTCGATAAACTTCTAATACAATTCAACTAGGACTTGATTTTGACTAAGGAAATTACCAATTACAAATTTAGAAATTGTCAATTGTAATTTGGACTTAACAATCTCCCTCTTTGGCATTCTGTGACAAAATCATATTTATTTCAAAGTCAATAAGTCTTAAACTACCCAAAAGTAAACTTTGCAAAAAAATTCTTCAATAAAATGTCAATCCGTTTCCTAAAACACATGGAAACAACAATACCACGTGAAAAGACAAATGAAACTAACAAAATCAAAATCATATAACTAAGTGAAATAAAAACATAATAAAACACGTGTAACGCCGAAACATTCAATATCACATGAATTATAAACTTAAAAATAAATTATAGAATTTTATATCAATGTAGACAAAATACAAAACTACATCAATAATAAGATTTTAGCAAATATATTAAATGACTCCTCCTAAGTCATCAATCAATCAAAAAAAAAAAATTTAAATTCTCCCCCAAACTTATATAATCAACTCCCTGAAATAAATACACATCTCTCCCCCCTTTTTGTCTCGAATAACAAAGAAAAGACAAGTAATAATCATGTTAAACACATAGAAGAATGAGTAAAAAAAATATTCACATGTATAATGATGCAAAAATTATGTAAAAACATGTGATAGTAGAATATAGATTTTCCAATTTCGAGACAACTGTTTTTATTTTTTATGAATATTTAAATCTATCGTCATAAACAGTTATTTGCTTACTTATAAGCTTTTTTCACATAACTTATTTTAAACCTATATGGAGTAAATTGTATAAGTCATTCATGTGTGAAAAGTGCCACTAAACTCATGTAAGCAAGTCTCAAAACCTTAAATCAATAAGAAATAACGTTCAAAGAATCATTGGTGAATGAATATATTCGTCGAAATATGAAGTCAAAACTTAAGATACCAGGTATTAAGATACCATGCAGGCTTAATTACTCTAGTCATATAGTGTACGAAGAAACATATAAGATTGTATCACAACATCTTATGTAATTCAAAGAATTTTCTTTAAAACTCAATAGTAATCCTTTTTTTAGGGGGAATATACAATAGTTTAGGTCAATTAGTCTAAAGGTCATTCTATATTTAAAATCAATTCACCACACAGATGACCGACATCCCAAATTTCAAACACGTGATCAAAAACCGCTAACAATAGTTTAATGTGTGTAGTGCATAAAATACATGTAATAATATATACCAAGTACTCCAAACAAGTTCTAAACAAATTAATGGAAATTTAATTTACCAATTATGAACCTAACTAATATTTGATAGCAAAATAAAATATCCAAAAAATACAACATCTTTTCCTTTTTCAATTATTTTTTAAATTTCATTTTTCAAGATAATAATTAAATTCGAAACAAATAAAGAAAAAGTTTATAGTGGATGCATGAATATGTAGATATCATGAATAATGCAGATGCATGCACCTAACTACCAACTCAATGAGACATAAAAATATTCTTACCATGAAGAGCAACGTGAGCAATACCACAATGTAAATCATCGTTTTGACTTGTGAATTCACTCTTTTTGACCCAAATCTTCTTAGAAAAAGATGTAATCTTAGTCAATTTAGTCATCAATTTAGTCAAGTGACTCACTTGATTAGTCAAGAATCTAACGTGAGTAGTTAGATCTTGTTTATTTTTCCTAATCAAGGGCTTACAACATTTAGGTCTAATGTGACATAAAATACCACAATTATGACATGTGGGAATGAATTTAGAAACAATCATAGATTTCAAATTTTGAACCTTAGGTGGATGAAACTTATGTTGCACCGATGATTTCGGTTCTCAGACACCAATATTCTTGGTCTTGTTCCTATTCAAGAGCTCGCGACACTTGGGCCTTTTGTTTCTAACCTTACCACAATGGTGATACATGGGGATGAATTTGGGAGTAACTCTAGGTCTCAAATGTTGAACTTAGGCATTGAGGTAGGTACAAACTTATTTTTCGAAGAAGAAGCAATATGTGAATTTGTTTCATTAAAGCCTACATCTCTTCTATCCCCAATTGTTTTATTCAAACCTATCGTGCTATCAATTTTCTTAGATCCGCTAGAAAAAAGATTGAAGTTGGATATTTTATTTTTCCAGATCACTCATAAGAGATTTAACCTTAATATTTAAGGACTTTTTCTCAACTCTTAACTCATTCAAAATTCTAGTGGATTCCTCAAGTTTGACTATAAGACTCTCCTTTTCTAATTCAAGATTATTCAATTTTTTTAAAGGTGAAGCGATTCACTTTTTTCAACTTAAGGCGCTCTTCAAACAATTGGTCATAAGCTTCCCGAATTTCCATATCATACTCAGATCCCGAATCAGAAATTGATTGACTCATCTAGACAAAATATTAGGTCAAGGATCGCTATTAAGCTCTGATATCACTTTAAAATTTTAAATTAATTAGATCTACGTGCGAAATTATACAATTAAAATTAACAAGTCACTTTTTAATTCTTTCTAAATGATTAGATCAAACAAGTCAATATAACCTAAGTTTGAATACCATAATCAATAATTAAAGTAGTAAATAATACCAAAGATGATCATGGAGAAACCCCAAGTAAGTAAAACTTCGAGCACTTTGCAGTCAATAATCCACTATAAATCGAAAAAAACTTACCAAATGGTCCAGACCCATCTACCCCGTAGAACTTCTAACCTCAATTCATGCAGTCTCCATTGATCCTACTAGAGGTGTGCTCCTTCAAAATAAATCCCGACTCATGGTTTATACCTTAGCCCTCCTGAATTACATGCTCTTGACGTCAGATCCCAACTCTTGGTGTCTCATGAATTTGTGCTTCTGCAACAGCTCCCGATCCTTGGCATCGATTTATCTCAGGTGGATTCAATGATCTGGTGTTTGATCAAAAGATCTTGTGTGTTTTGATTTGTGGTTTAATATGAAACAATATGGCTAAATCAAAAAATCAAAGTTTGGATGAAATTATGGCTAAAATAATATGGTGGTTGAATATTTGAATCAATGAATGTGTTTTGGATTTTCAAATGAACGATCTCTATGAAAAATATGATTCAACACACTTTTGGACATTCATAGGGTACGATATATATATATATATATAGGGAAAAGTGTTTGGGGGTGAAAGGGGATTGAAAAATCAAGTGTTTGAAGCAAAACATAATTCAGAACGTCGACATGTCGTTCGAGCGCTAAGCCTTTGGCGAGTAGCAGCTGAGCAATCGTCAGCCTTTTATTCAACACTTTCTCTCACGATATCCGATTGAGGTGATTCAAAATGCGTTGGAAAGCTAACTCAAAGAGCTACAATTATTCTAGAAATAACCTTATCCAAATTTCAATGTTTTCTATGTGAAAAATGCATTGCAAATTAAGATCGAGAATTTGGAGCAAAAGGGATTGAGAAATCAAGTGTTTGAGCAAAACAAAATTCTGAACATCAACATGTCACTCAAGCGCCAAGCCAGCGATAGGCGAGCAGCAATGTCAGTATTTTTATCGTAACTTTCTCTCTCGATATCCAATTGAGGGGATTTAAAATGCGTTGAAAGTTAACTCAATGGGATACAATTATTTTAGAAATAGCCTTATCCAAATTCCAATGTTTTGTATGTGAACAATGCGTTGCAAATTGCGAATGAGAATTTGGAACATAACTTGTATGACTCTTTAACACTATTTGGACTTCTAAATGCATTCCAATAATCATATGTGATAATCTTGAACTCCTTCAAGGACTGTACTACCAACCCAACTCTTTTGACTTTATTTAGGATTTTATAACTCATATTTTAACTTTGATTACAACTCGATAAACTCCTAACACAATTCAACTAGGACTTGATTTTGACTAAGAAAATGTTCAATTACAAATTAAGAAACTACCAATTATAATTTGGACTTAATAATAACGATTGACAATTTAAAACGTTGCATTCACTGATTAGCCAAATGAGTTCGATAGATTCTTACTAAGGAAGGTTCAAAGCGAAAATTAGCTATTCTAATGCATTATATTTCAGATAGTACTATTCTCCATCTTCCTTGTTATGAGTTGAGTTCTTCAATTCATCTGAAGGATGGTTGAAATTTAAGATTATATAAAGAATGTGTGAATTGGGATTAATTCTCCAATAGTTTCAATAATTGGGTGCAGCTTTTCAAGTGCAAAAGGTGCATGACAAAGAGTCGTAACATTTTGATAGGGTGCGATGTAGACCACTAGATCATGATCCAATCTAAAAATGGTGCGATCAATTGATTAAAATTAATTTGCAACTAAAGATGCGACCATTGAAGAGAGATGCATTTAAATCTATAAAATGGATCCTCCTAATTCCATTTTCTTCACTTTAAATCAATTCTATATAATTGATTTCTTATTATCTCCTTCAAATTACGTCAAAATAATTTTCAAAATGATTTTGGAGTTTTATATTTGATATCTAGTATTAAATATCTTTCAATATAGAAGATTACAGTCAACTTTCGATTCATGCGACAAAATTAGTATTATGTTATAATAATTTTGAAAGAATTTGGGACACAAACATTCATTTGATTATGTTATCACTAATGCAAGGGGCGAAATCTGTCTTAAGGAAATTTCAATCCGTATAGCTTGCCTCATTTCATCTCCTTCGAATTTTCTATCTGATTACGCACAAAGAATAACGTGGTAGTTGTAGTACAGCTTTGGGGTGTTGTATCAACAGGGAGATCGAATATGCTCAAAGGATCAAGAAATGAATGACCCTTGCGGCCGCATGGAACAAAGAATTGCAACCCTTATATTCTCGGTAGATGACCATGCAGCCGCATGGTTTTATAACCATGCGGCCACATGGTTATAATATTTACCCGCCGGACAGCTTATAGTATTTTGGTCGTATCTTCCTCTCCTGATGTCGGATTGAGCTGATTCAAGTTGTATTGAGAAGATAACTCAAGGGGCTACAACGCTGATTCAGACCATCTTCAAATTTAATCATTTTATGTGTCAAAAACCAGTCTCAATATTAGGCTGAAAACTGGTACAAAACTTTTCAGGTTGAAAGTTGATACGAGATAATGTTTTGGCTATATTTTACCCATTTGACTCATTTCTTCATCCTCTCGAATCTTCATCACGAGATTGGAAATAAGTTTGTAGTATTTATACTTTAATCCCTGAACTTTCACTTTCCTCCATTTTGGTCATTTTTCACTTGTTTCTCCTTATTTCGCTACATTCATTACTTTGTCCTGCAAAACATGAATTGCATTGAATTAAACTATATTCCAACATTTTAATCAACAATTGCTCATTTTTGACAATCAAATAAGTATGTGAAAATGCACTTATCAAACTCCCCCAAACTTGAACTATTGTTTGTCCTCAAACAACGATGTAACTCAACTCTACAAACAACATGGTTTAACAATATATCGTGTCTCAGGTTTGGAATTTGGTAGT
>CAIGRF010273967.1:0-10530 GCA_903798235.1 Fraxinus ornus
TTATTTGAAAAAATAATAAAATTACAATTTTACCCTTCATTTAACTGGTCAAAATAAGTTAATTTTTAATTTGGTGGGATTTGTCCTCTAGGTGCAATTGAAATGAAATAAAAGGTTTGGAACTCTAGCTACAAAAATGAAAGGTTTAGGTATAGTTTGGAAAGTTTTGAAACCCCAACTCCAATTCTCCCTAATTTATTGAAATTTTGCCAAGTTCGTTAATACAAAATATATTTGGTTCAATTAAAAATTTTGATTAAAATTTAAATCAAAATCAACGTTAAATTTTAATCACACATTTTGGGGTGATTCATAAATTTTCAATCATACATTTTTTCAAATTTTATCGAACTACTAAAAATCTAATTTTTATCTAAACTAATCAAAGCATAGTTGTCAATTTTTTAATATTGATCCCAAGTGGATGATGATTTTGTTCTCGAATCACTTGTTTAACAATAACAAGCGAACTATTAAGTTTTACTCCATAATAATATCTCAATAAAATAAAATAAATCCTTTAAACTCTAGGCATTTCAACAAGTTGTAAATTTATAAGGATTTCATTAATAAATTGATTTCAAGCTTAAAAATACACGTAACAAATTCTTTTTGAAATTTCATTATTGAAGGAACTATGGCTAACCTATTCCCCTCCACATCGCCAGTAACACTCCTGGTCATTTTCAGTTTGCTTCTAAAGTTGAAAGAACAATGAAAAAAAGATGGATAAAACCTAAAGAGTGACTTTTTCAGGAGAAAGGCTCGCGTGGCACTAGCTATGTGCACTAGCCGAGCCTAAGCCAAATGGGCCCGAGTCGAGTCGAGCAAAGCCCGGCTAAAAAATTGAGGTTTGACTCGAGCTTTCGACCCGATCTTTAGCGGGCCGAGCCGGCTCGGGTTTTTTTGTTTTTGTTTTTAAATATAAAGGCATGCAGGTAGCTCTTCAAATTTAATTTAATTAATTTTTTTTTTAATGGGCAGGCTCACCCGGGCTCGAGCCAACTCCCCAAAATGGGGCTCGGCCCGAGCCATTGCTCAGTATAACCGAGCTTGAGTCGGGCTTGGCTTGGACCTTTTTCGGATCGAGTTGTCGAGCTTTTTTGCTATAAAGCATAAAATCGTCGCCAAAATTGTAGAAAGACAGTAACTACACCTTTTTGAATTTCAGAAGTAAAAAACTTGTAATTGAAAAGAAAGCCCCCTTTCATAGGCCGAGGCAACATACTGCAGTCGTTGGATCAAAACAAGAATGATCCCGACCATCCATCCCTCAAGCACATTTGAGCCGATATCAAAGGCCTGGATGAAGTGGTGTGACTAAAGTGCATGTATTGACGCGTGGCCTCGAACACATGACCATAGGTCATCATTGCCATTTATGACCTAGGAGACCTGTGACATGAAAGCATGCAACATCTCAACTTAATTTCTTGAAGATATGCAACAATTTTCTCATCCGATGAGACTCCAAGCACCGACCATGTGGCAGCCACCAGCAAATCTAATTAAAGGCGTGTTTGATAGAGATTAAAATCGGATTAAAATTGAAAAATTAGCAGTTATTGTTGACTTTTATTAGACGAGTGGACCCAATAACGACCATATTTTCAATTTTAATTGAATTTTAAGCACGATCGAACACGCCCTAAACTTGCACTCTATGTCACTATCCTGTTTGGCCAACTAAGGCTATAAAACATAAGTAGTCAAAATGATGCTTTACCTCAATGGATATACTAGGTAGAGGCTGATCCTGCATGATCTAAGCGGGGTGCTACAACATACTGCAAAATTAATCTGAGGTTATTAGCCCCTCAACGTGATGAGGCATCTTCTTACTTCACCTTTTTCAAGAGATCATCTAAACAAGATCTTTCTCAATAATTAATGTGACATATTTGCAATAGATATATCACAGTCAACTTATCAGTCTACTTTTCAAATGTTAAACTTAAATTATAGGGTGACTACCTTTCAGAATCATTAAATGCCTCCGAACTTAGAATTGATGAAATAATACCTAGGAGGAAACTCCTCAATCGTTAAGATGATGCCACATATTTTTTCATCCAATGGTAGTTATTCTATCTCTTCTACTATAAAAGTTTACTTAGTGCCATTTGAAGGTAATGCAATTTTACGCACCCACAATATTATTGCTTTCTTCTTATTCTCTCTATTTACTTGCAGTGTCTATACACATTCGTGGCTCACATTTTCAATCCATCCCACACCTAAATGTACATTTACTAATTGATTAACTTGATAAGCAGAATGTTCACGATTGCCTCCCTTAGTGCCATATGAGATTACATACTTCTCACAGTTTGTCCAAGTATGCGGGAGCTATACACGTGGACATGATTGGAGCCACGATTTGTTGACCATATCATCTTGCCAAAAAAATGAGATAACACTATCCAAAGATTAGGTTTGAGTGATGATACGGGGACAATAACTCTGTTGTAAAAGTGAATTTTTAGGTGTGTCGTGGTGATTTTTGAGACTTGAGTGTGTATGTGATTTTGATGGGCTTAAAATGTTTGTTTTTGTGCCGGGTGGTTTTGATCTATACCCATTAGTGGATGCTCAATGTGGAGCAATTACTGAATACTTCAGTCGAAAAATGTAGTGTTGTTCTATTCTTGCACTGTGTTGTTGTGTTGATTTTGAGTTTGAATAGCTCCTAAAAGGAAAACTCTATTTGTACAATCGAGGTTGACAACTTCGGTTGACAATCTCTCACATGCAGGTGAGGGTCCGCATGTTTAAAAAATTCAAAAATAAAAAAGTGGACCCCCCATGTGAGAGGTTGTCAACGAATGTTGTCAATCTCGGTTGTACACATAGCATGACTCCTCATAAAATCCTAAATCATTTTTGTTCAGTTCCAACAATATTAATTGATCTATTAATTGGGTTCTTTTTTCGTTTTTATTAAGTAATCTATGATGCAGGTGATGAAAAAGATCATGTAACAAACAATGTAGTGATATTGGAGTGGTAGCAGTGACTTGGTGGTGGTTCCGATTAATAGGAGGTTGGCGGCGGCGCCAAAACAAATGACCATTTTTCTTTTTCTTTTCTTTTGGTTATTGTATTATGAAACTTTTTTTTTATTTAATATTTTAATTAAGTTTTAAAAGATAATAAATTGTATATTATAGCAAAATAAATATTAATTGAAACTTGACTAAGTAATTGTAAAGGTAAGAACTGAAAAAGCTTTATTTTTAAGCAAAGAAAAGATATATGTATACGACCTTCTTTGGATTCCTCCGTCAAAACCCTAGTTCCCAATCCAGGCAGCGAGGAAAAAAAAGGGAAGGAAAAAGGTTTTGGAGTTTTCAGAACGATGTCGTACGATGACGTGGAGATCGAGGACATGGAGTGGAACGAGGGATTGCAAGCTTTTACATACCCATGCCCTTGCGGTGACCTTTTCCAGATAAGCAAAGAGGATTTGCGGATCGGCGAGGAAATTGCGCGGTGCCCTAGCTGTTCTTTGTATATCACAGTCATCTACAATCTCGAGGACTTTCAGNAAAATCCAAAGATAATTTCTAGCAGTAATTCCCAAAAGGAAAACTCTATTTGTACAATCGAGGTTGACAACTTCGGTTGACAATCTCTCACATGCACGTGGGGTCCGCATGTGTAAAAACTTCAAAAATAAAAAAGTGGACCCCCTCATGTGATAGGTTGTCAACGAATGTTGTCAATCTCGATTGTACACATATCATGGCTCCTCATAAAATCCTAAATCATTTTTGTTCAGTTCCAACAATATTAATTAATCTATTATTTGGGTTCTTTTTTCGTTTTTATTAAGTAATCTATGATGCAAGTGATGAAAAAGATCATGTAACAAACAACAAAGATGTAGTGATATTGGCGTGGTAGCAGTGACTTGGTGGTGGTTCCGATTAATAGGAGGTTGGCGGCGGCGCCAAAAAAAATGACCATTTTTCTTTTTCTTTTCTTTTGGTTATTGTATTATGAAACTTTTTATTATTTAATATTTTAATTAAGTTTTAAAAGATAATAAATTGTATATTATAGCAAAATAAATATTAATTGAAACTTGACTAAGTAATTGTAAAGGTAAGAACTGAAAAAGCTTTATTTTTAAGCAAAGAAAAGATATATGTATACGACCTTCTTTGGATTCCTCCGTCAAAACCCTAGTTCCCAATCCAGGCAGCGAGGAAAAAAAAGGGAAGGAAAAAGGTTTTGGAGTTTTCAGAACGATGTCGTACGATGACGTGGAGATCGAGGACATGGAGTGGAACGAGGGATTGCAAGCTTTTACATACCCATGCCCTTGCGGTGACCTTTTCCAGATAAGCAAAGAGGATTTGCGGATCGGCGAGGAAATTGCGCGGTGCCCTAGCTGTTCTTTGTATATCACAGTCATCTACAATCTCGAGGACTTTCAGGAGTCCAAGAAAAAAACTGAGCCCGAGAAGCAGCAGCCCGTAGCAGTAGCTTAAAATTTTTCAGGTTTCAATTTTATCATAATTTTATATGTCGGAGTGAGGAATTTAATCTTAAAAAAGACGAGATTGTCATAGATTTTGTTTGGATGGGAGGGTCTGTAAGGGCTGAATTTTTGTACTATTTAGAGAAAGAATATCATTGGGCATTTAATAATGCAAAATTGAAAACTTATTTCACCTAATATTTTATCTGTGTTCTTTTACAGTAGCCCAACAGAATTTAGCTAGAGAAGATAAACAAATTCCTTCTTTTACCCTTTTTTTTTTTTTAAATATGTGGTTAAATTAGCATGAGATTTGTGACTGAGCAGAATGATGAGTTCATTAATAATTAGGTTCTAAAGTTTCTTATTTATTTCATGAAGTGTTTGTTAAGAATTATTTTGGATGTTCTGGAAGATATTTAAGGGACTTGTTAAAATCTGAACTTGTGGGGTAATTTCTTGGCCTAAACTATTGTAAGGGTAACGTTAATGAGCTGAGTATGTATTCACCAGGGTAAGTTCTAAATATAACTTGACTTGGGGCAGGGATTTGTTTTTGGAGTAAATTTCTGTCCCTTTTTTGGGTTTCTTTTCCAAGTCAGTATTTGTAAAACACAAGTACCTAACTATCGTATTATCTCTTGCATTGATTGTAGCTTCTGCATTGCATTCCACACTGCAACATGCTGAACTTGTCATCCCCTGTTCTGATGTGATAGCAAAATCTCGGTTTTGAGTAATCATGGTTTCATGCTTGAAGTTTTTCTTTCTTTTAACTGACTCGTTTGCTGTGAAATGTGCATAAATTGCTAATGAGTTGGAGAATAGTTTAATCTGTCTCTGTACCTGAATAAGTCAAATAACATTAGTACATTAATTTGAGATGATAACTAGACATGTAATACATCTATTATTATGACTTTGCATATATCCATGTTGACAATCATTAGTGTAAAAAATGTGCTCCTATTGTTTTCGTCGATTAGCTTTGAACATTTCTAAGTTTGCATTTGCTTAGAAGAGAATTTTGTTAACCAATCAACTTTGATTGTACATGGCATTACTTTGTAATTGTAGCTTTGATGCAGTTTTATGAGCCCCTATTTCGTTTAGCTAAAAATCAGATTTTTATAAATTTTGATAAAAGTTCATGAAATGCGTGTTTGAAAAGTTGATAAAGGTTGAAGGTCTCATGGAAGTTTTGGTTGAAAATGAGTTTTGAGGAAAAATGAGTTTTTTTAGAAAATGGGGTCAAACATGGGCTAAGTTTTCAGGTGTTATATGTACTTGTGTAAAAGTGAGTTTCTATGAAAATTTAGAAACCTGAAGGCAGTGTTTTGTTAGTATTTCCGTGAAATGTGATGGGGTAGGAGGCTGAAGCCTGAAATTCATTTACCGAAGGCAGTAACCTTGCATCTGTAAATTTGCTGAAAAAGTCCTTGAGAATACAGGAAACAATGTAAAGTACAGATTTTCATGTCTAATTTTTGGTTGATTAGGAAGTATTTTACTTTATTGCTTCTGCCTCTACAGGAGCTCTTATTTTCAATGGATGCTCAATAAAATTTTAGTGCCCATAGGTTTGCTAAAATTGTAGAGATACTTGAGAGTTGAAAAGTATTTATTCAAATCTCCGGAGTCTAAATGTATTCTGGACTAAGATCTACTGTTAGCATAAGATGTCTAGTATTGTATGACTTCTGTAACTTCTGCTCCTTGAGTCGTAAAAAATCTGACTGTTGCATATCTGCATCATACTCCTAGAAGAATTACGTCTAGTGTATTGTCAAGATGTGTGAGAGTTACTTCTCTGCAATCAATTTTTGCAAAATAAAATATGTGCATATGATGCAATATATTTAAAAATTGCAGTTTCGCCCACCCGTCCAAGTCGTGGGATTTGATTGCGGACTTAAAACACCACATGGTTTATAACCAATTTTCTAGACAAGGCTTGCATATTTTGTCTTGTTGAGGCGGCTAGTATATTTGATCTTCAAATGCTATCATTGATTCTTTCAGAAAAGTTTGTGACCAATAAGTCTTCTAGCCTCCACACAGCATTGTTTTGTCTAAGAGGCTTTTGCCCATTGTAGAAAATTCTCCACACTCGACTTTTGAAGAGTTTGGGCCGTGTCTCCATCTTCTAGATATAGCTACTGATTATTAGTTATTGTCTCAACAACTACCTAATCAGACTCTAGTTCCTTCTCTAGCATGTTCATCTCTTTGCTCCTCTAGCTAATTCAGACTGTTTCAAATCTATTTTACCTGTTTATAAATCCATCCACTTCTGTTGTTCACTTAATGGGCGCCAAACTTGAAAAAATTTTAACACACGCAAGCTCACAACCGTTACAAATTCTACTTGGGTAGGCCTTATTTTGTCCCTTTCAAACCACTTTCTGTAATCTTAGTGATTGGTTTCTTTGGACTAACCATCTGCTGCAGCACAGTCAACAAAGGTAATATTCCTGGAATTATCTCATTTGAATACTGAAGTTTTAACACATTATCTTGAAAAGGTGGGAACGTGTTGTTTTCTTCATTGGTTATTTGGAGATGTATCATTCTCCACTACATGCTAGTAAGGTCCATATGCCATGTATTTTTTTTTTTTTTTTGTCTCTGATATCTTTTATAGATGCATCTTTCTTCCTCGAATGGATGTACAGATTACCAATAATTATTCAGTTTCCAATCAATCATGGACATCTTTTTTTTTTTTTTTTTAATAGTGGCGGTGGCGACCGTGGACATGAATTATACTTGATTTTTGTGAACTCAAAGAGGTTATTGTTTATAAGAGATTCAATCTAATTCTCACTAGAACTATTTAGAAGAAGTGTTTTGTGGTAGAACGAAAGTATGATGATAAAATATGAGTGATCTAGTAATCCATTATTTCTTACGTTTCTCTCTCTTCTCCCTCCCTTTTCCTTTCATAAATATTGAACTGTTCAATTACATTATTCGACATAGACTGTCATATCACCGATGTTCCATAATCATAATGATAAATATCATTATTCACCAAATCAACATGGTTTTTTTGTAGTAGTTAAGAATTTAATTGTTTTAAATCAGAAAATCTAATAGACAAAAAAATCGTTGTCAATGAATAATTTCGATTTAGTTCTTTTCTTTGTCGGCATCCCCTACATTTCACCAAGGGGCATTTACCTTTCTCGTGCTTTCTTTTATTTAAATAACATTGAAACGCCATGGGTAAAGTTGTTGGTAACAAAACGAAAGGGCTATGAATAGATATATTAGTTTGTGGAAAACACATGCACAATGCACCAAATAATTGATAAGACGTCAGTAAACACGTCACATGAAATGAATTATGCATAAAAATAACGTCTGTGCCATCGATGGTTTGAAATAAAAATAAAATAAAATTGGAAACAAATAAATCAAACACAAAGATTATAGTACTAATATCATGCTTAATGTAAGTTTTGCATACTTGTCAAGCTGCTATCAAGTACCACCGCTATTATAACACTAATCTAAGCTGTAATAGACACAATTAAAGGTAAAATTATGCTACTCGTTTAATTGTGCATCTCGTTTAATGTTACATACATAATACAATTAGTGGTAAATAACATTATTTTCTCAATATAGAATGAGAAGAGTACACATTTCACAACAATTCTTTTTAGGTGACATAAATGGAATACATAATTTGTTGTCTAAGAAAAAAGAAATTTCAATCAAGCAATATGTACATTAAGTTTGGCATTCTTGTGAGAGTAATGTTATTCATCTCCATTGAAGCTAAACATTAGTCTAGTTGGCAACTGTATGATATTAAATGATAGATCAACTTAAATGCATTGTCGCATGATTCATTTGATTAGATTTATTAAGTATGATCACCTAAATTGGTGATCTAGCCCCATTGAGGATGAATATCATTACCATTCTTGTGAGGTAGCATTTTTTTTAGACATTAATCTTTACAACACTTAAAACAATCAATGACACAGATTTTGACAACACTTAAAATGTCAAACTTAATGTTACACCAAGTGTGTACAAGTGATTTAATCCAAGAATGTTTCTACTTTTCTTCTCCTATATACATAAATGGAATACCTAATATGTCCCTAAAAAAGTTCCGCGGCCGACAATCTAGTATTTAAGCAGGTATTCACTATGGAGTGGACACAATCTTCATCTCTGAATCATAAACTTCAATGGGAACTTTTCTTGGCCATCTTGTACCAGGTTTGGCCCTTGCCTTCCTTGGTCTATGGCATACTGTAAACACCATTGGAGCTTATTACATAAAAGGCCCAACTAAGTTTATGTTAAGATTTTGGTATCCATTGAAGACTCGTCTTTGCAAACTAGAACACATCGAACTCATTCTTGTCTTGTCATTTTCAGTATTTGCTATTTTATTGCAAATCATAGACTTCCCATACATGCAATTCTCCTTCAAGCTAGACAATTTTGAACATGCAACTATGTTTCTCCACGTAGTTATATTTGCAGGTTACATTCTATTCTCGGAGTTCAAAAGTTCAACTGATACCCCGGTAGGTGTGTCGGGAATTCTTGCAGCCTCAGTTTTCGGACAGGAACTTTTCCTACTTCATTTTCATTCAAGTGATCATGTTGGACTTGAAGGGCATTACCACTGGCTACTGCAGCTTATAGTTTGCATTTCTCTTGTGGCAGCAATATTTGCAACTTGTTTCCCTACTAGCTTTCCTGTGGCACTTGTTCTTGCAGTATCTGTCGTTTTCCAAGGTTGCTGGCTCATTAACATGGGATTCGTGTTATGGGTTCGTAAGTTCATCCCACGTGGATGCGCTGTTCAGCTGAGTAATTCTAGCAACAGTATCATGCTAGGGGCCGTTTTATGTGAAACACACGAGGCGGATTTGAGAGCAAGAGCAATGGCTAACTTGCAGTTTAGTTGGATACTTGCAGCAATTTTGATGATTGTGTCATGTATTTCTTTGGTTTTTGATACACAGCAGATGCCACCGAGGACGTCGCCTGAGTACGAGAAACTTAATAGTACCCGATTGCATGATGTTGGATTCATGCAAATCCAACTGTAAGTTGGCTAATTAACTACGTAATTTATATCTAACAACTATCAATAATATGAAATCCGTCTGCTATTGTGTTGTGTCTTACTTGTATCTAGCCTTGGTGTGTCTATTATTTGAGTTTAACTTATCTTGATCGAGCAAATTTGGCAGTGTAAAAATGCACTTTCATTGGAGTTCATCACTTGCCCTATGTCCACTGGCATTGTCTGCTGTACTGTATTCCTTGTGTGTTAATATTATTCTGATATAAGATTCTTCATGCAAATCTGCCTCCGAGTATGAATTTTGATTCAATTATAGGAAGTGATGGACGATATTCAAGTGAATAATGGATAATAGATTCAAGAAACTATACACCATTTAACCTCTGCATTTTCACTTGAACTCTGCCTAATACAGAACAATTCATAAAATATAAAAGAAAAAACATTAAATTCTTCATTTAAGAAAGGATCAATAAAGAGTGTTATTGATCGAAAGTAGCAGAAACTTTCCAATTTTCTCATTCAGATTCCTCCACAAAAGCTTCAATTCGAAGAAGAACAAAGCCAACTGCTACTCCAACAAGAACCAATCCTGGAATGATGGCAGCAATCTTGAAAATCTCCTCCACTGCGCTGCAGGTGGAAGAAAGAGCTCTGCCACTTCTTCCACCACCCTGTGGTGGCTGTCTGAATGACCTAACGATCTTAGCAAATGAATGCTTGCTCAGTGCAAACTGGAAGACCTAAAGATACCATACCACACTGTTATTTGCTTTGATTCCAAAATGAGCTCAATCCACTAACAGTTTGCTTTATCCTTCAACGGGATAATGAGGCTGGCTAACAATGGCTGCAGCCAGAAATGTTGCTGGAGATACGCGGTCGAGGCTGTTGTCATTGCTAAATTACTCACAGCCTGTGAAAAGAAAATTGCACGAATTAGACAAAGTTGTAATTGTAGACATAAAAAAAAAAAAAAAAA
>CAIGRF010274008.1:11012-22276 GCA_903798235.1 Fraxinus ornus
TTTTTTCTATCATAGGGTTATGCAGCGGAGAACTATGATGTGGCCATTGTTGGGAATTATGCTTATCGTAGGAAGCACGTTCAGGACAAACTAAGATAGCAAAATGAGATCCTTATGTTTTTACAACAGTGTGTCATTGATGAAGATACCCCGTTCTCGAAGGAGAGGGTAATCTGGTCAGAAATATACTGTATACGGCAACAAAAACTTTAGATATGTTGTGTTGTAACTAGTTTATTATAGTTTCGCTCTTTAATCATTACTCATTTTTGGATAGGTTGTGTTATAATACATTCTAATTTTGTATTGATTCAAAAATTTATAATGAAATTATCAATTTTTATGCAATTCCAAAATTTGTTCACAAAGTGTCATTTTCAATTTTGACGGTCAATTATCATATATAATTGTTAAAAAAAAAGGTCTACGACAACGTTGAAAAAATGCTGCAAAAATGTCTACGACAACGGTGAAAAAATGCTGCAAAAGGGTCTACCGCAACGCTGAAAAAACGCTGCAAAAGGGGGTCTACCGCAACGTTCAAAAAACTCTACAAAAGGGAGTCTACTGTAACGTTTGAAAAATGCTGCAAAAAGTGGTCTGTCGCAATGTTTAAAAAATGCTGCAAAATGATTTTTCACAACGGTGAATAAACGCTGCAAAAAGTCTTCCCTCAACGGCAACACCGACCTTTGCAAAACACGCTAAGTCGCTGCAAAAAGTCTACCGCAGCGTTTTTTGGTAGCTGCAAAAGGTCTTTTTGGTGTAGTGTGTGCAATAATATGTGCAACGTGGCGATTGAGTTTATCCGACACAATATGTTAAATAACAAACAGTTTTTTAATATGAGACAAATTATCATTATCAAGATATAACGTTACCAAATATACATATGAATTACCTCCAAAAGAACATACAACATCAAAGGCTAAAGAAATGCTACCTTCATAATTTACGAAAAATAACTATAATTTTTCTTTCATCTTACTCAACATGGTAACACAACTGACATTTTCATCAGATCTTTTAAAGTTTTGTAAAAAAAATGAATGAATTATTTTTGTTCGTAGAAGATTATGATGAGCTAACAATTAAGTAGTATAATAATGTAATAACAAATATAAAAGTAGAGATTAGATAGTGAAAAGTTTTTTCAAATTAGTATAGAAGCAAACAAATTATGAAAATCAGAAAAAAATTCGATCCAATACATAAAAAGAGTGATAAGAGCGCATGTAAATCGAAACGAAAGATTTTGATAATGAGAGCAGAAGTTATGCAAAAATCGAGTTCAATGACACTTCCATCATATGGACAAAAAATGCATTATAAGGAAAAAAAGTTTAAACTTCAAGTTTTAAATTCATTTTCGTATAGTTCTTGAACAACTATCTAAAACATTACAGTTGTTGAATGATGTAAAAATACAGCAAATTGCAGGGGCGACGAGCGTATTGGCTTGCAAGTCAATGGGTGGCTCACACGATATTTTTACTGTGATCTACATGCTCGAGTCGAGCTGATAAGCGGCTTGCCTCACTTAACTCACCTAACAACATCACTACAAAAATACTTACATGGTAAGGAAAAATATTAAGGATGTCTAGTACATCATCCACCAGTGGAAGGATGTGTCCATTTACTTTGTTATATTTGTCTTCATTCTTCTATACATTCCCTCTTTGTACAGTAGCCCACTATTAGTGCAATTCGCATCCCATTTGAGATGCTCTTTTCTTTATGAATAATACTATGTAGCACCAGTGGTGATACTAAATCATTCTACGTGACACATACATGGCATTCGATGATAATTCCAATTAAATGTGGTATTTGAACCTGCAATGTATTGTCATATGTGGTAGTGTTTTAGCACCATTGGTGCTACATCATTGAACTTTCTATATTTCCATTTTGCTTGACATGTACAACAATTTTAAATTGTTGCATTGATGATGCTTTTAAATATTGAAAAATGTGGCAATGATCTCACTAGTGGCCCAATAATGGCTAACCAAGAGGATGTAAATTGGTTATTAAATTTTTTTCGAAGAATTAATATAAATTCAAGCAAGTAAAACTAAATAGATTAACTCAAATAGTAAGCATAAATGTAAATATGATAAGTAAACGGGAGAGATGATGCAAACGATATAATTGTTAAAGTTCGATCCAAAGTAATAATCTACATCGTTACCAAGCTCTCCAGCTAAAGTAAGACCCTTTTCACTATATCGATTGACTTATGGTACAATCCAACCATTTACAACGCTTCCGAAAACTTACAAATAAGGAGCATCGATTCTTATATAATGTTGAGCCTTACGGAACCTCAACACGACCCACAAATTTAAAAGGAAGTTGATTTTACAATTTGAAACTTATCTCTTAATAAATGATATGATTAAATTAATTATCAAGAGAAAAATATGCTAACACTTTAATAAATAGCAACGAATGAAGTTCAAGTGTTAGGTGAGAAAAACTTTGATGAGTAGAATGATTTTCAAAAGTCAATTCAATTAAAAAAAAAAATTCAAAGTAAATGATTGGACAAAGATAAATCAATATAGCTTTACTCAAGAATATCTCACATAACTTTTAAAAGCGTTGTATTGAATGTAGAGTGAAATGATATTTATAGCTGTCAAAATGCCAAAACTCCTGACCAACTGGACGATCCATCCTGAAGTTCGCATATTGAATCGGACATCCAAACTAGCTATTGTGCCTCATAATTCAGAACGGTTACAAATTTGATCGTTGGACGAACCAGACGTCCGCTTGAACAATTTTTTGTCCGAATATTTCTTTCTTGATTGTTTTGGAAAGTGTATGATTTTGAAGGACGTTTTCACTTAATTTTTCAAGGTAAGTGATACTTGTAAAAATTCTTAATATCAAGTTGAAATTCTTATCTTTTGAAAAATAAATGCAAGTGTTTTTATGAAATTATTTTTTCTTCGTGCATAAAAATTCAATTTTTTTAGCTTTTAGTGATTCATTGCTAAAAACTAAATCATTTTACCTTTACATATGAATCCAAAGCATCTAAGTCTAATATTTTCAATGAATACTCAATTTGAAGTGAATGCTTGATTTGTTTTTGTCGTTGATCGATTTGACGTGAATGCTCTGCTTCCATATTGATTTTCTTTTATCGTAAATTGCGAGTCTTTTGATAGCGATATTTTTGTCTACAATTGATCAACTTGGTCACAATAACTATAAAGACTTGAATTCCATTGTTAGGGATAAAAAATAATTTGTTTGTTATGATCAAAACATGATATCAACCATAGCTCAACAATTTCCTCTTTTTTTTTATTATGACAAACAAAAGATGAGTTGCAACAAGTTAAAAACAAAACTTTAGGTACCTCAATTTGGGGTTCGTACAATTCCCTTTTTCTTTTACAAATGCATTCCCCCTATCTTATACACGTTAAGCATACATTTCTTCTTATATATTTTTCCCCTTTCGACATAAACAAAAAACATGAAAGTGGGGATCCAAATACACAAGACAAACATAGATAAAAAATAACTATAGGCACAAGTAAAATCGAGGAAACAACATTGAAAATACCACATGATATCCAAAACATAAAACCAAGAGTCAGAAGAAAATAAGCAAGAGTGTATTCAAGATACAAAAACATAAAGAAATATCCAAAATATAGAAATGTAACAACAAAAGCTATGATTATGGCTCTGGAGGGGGCGGTGGATGAAAGTGGGCATAGAAGTGAGCGTAGAAGGCATTTTGCTTAGCCTGCATCGTCGCGTCTTGCGCTTGAATGATATCTTGTTGGGCTTGTATGGCAGCCTGTTGAACTTGCAACTGCTGAAGCATTTCATTAGGCCATCAACAGATGATGTAAGGGAATCAATGTGGCAGTTTACAATATTGTAGTGATTCTCGATAAATGTGAAGTCACCGCCCGAAGAATGATGAACACTTGGGACTGGAATATCGTAAGTGGGATTCGGAACTTGCAGTAAGACATCCTCATCGCCCTCTAATGGTAGATTTGAAGGACCTGAGGTGGGGTCGAATTCTTTTGTGTATGCTACCCATTGACCATGTTCTTTTACTATTTTCATCTGCTTAAGAGTTTGGATATCGATGATGTTGGTAAGGTGAAGTTTAACAAAAGTTTCATCGTTTAGCGAAATATCAAAATGTTTAGAAAATTCCGTAACAAGCATTTCATAGGGTAAAGCTTTAACATGACACATGGAATGAACAAGTTTCATGACACCTAATGCAATAGTCGTAAAATCTAATTTCCTTCAAACAAGAAAGGAATTGAGAATGAAAAGATCAAAATTGTTTACTTCATCTCGATGACCCTTTCGAAGAAGAATGACACATACAATGATATTTTGTAAAACTTTACATGGAAGAGTTAATTGGTTTGCACTAATTTTTGTAATATTTTCAATATTCTTCGCGGTGATCTGACAACATGCCTCGGTAGGGTAATATCCTTCTAAAGTGGGATATGTTTTATGAACAAAAAATTGAATATCACACATCTCAAGCTCGAGAATATCACGGATGAGAGCTTAGTTGATGGTAATACAAATATTTTTAAGTAAACAAGAAATCTCATTCGAACTAGAAGCTATAACCATGTTTTTATAAAATTCTTTCATGAGACGTGTATATGAATGCTCCTCTAATGTAGCAATTGACACCCAACCCATATTTTCAAAATACTCTTCTATATGAAAAGTGGGTTCTTCAATAGTAAAATTGGTAAAATTAACATTTTTACCTATTAAGATGGGAGATTTTTCAAAAGGGTGGTCGCCACCTCGAGTTCCATATCGAATTCTTCGTCGGATGAAGGTGATGGAGACTGTCTCACAGTGCTCTTGCTCTTTTTTCCACTCTTTTGGACCTCAAAATTGTAGAATAACAATGGTGAAAGAACAAGTTTTGAAAGAGATACTAGAGTTTCAAATTTTGGGAATTTTGAGTTGTTGGAGGAAGAAATTGTGAATTATATTTTGAGGAATTGAGATGTAGAAGTGATGGGTTTTGTGAATTTGGAAAGTATTTGATGATATGCTATAGGAAGATGAAAATCTTAGATAGGATTTAGGAAGATGGGGAAGAAATGAGATAAATGGAGGTCTGTTACGCGATTTAAAATCTGATATCGCATTGAACCGAACGTTTGGTTCGCTACCCGGACGTCCGAATCGACAGGGCCTTCTTCCTTTTGTCAAATTAGACAAGGTGTCCGGACGGTTTGTCACTCTCATCCCATATTGCTTGAAATGTCTTTTCCTTGATATTTCTCCTTGTTTGGGCACTCGATTCTCTTGTGATCGGATTTGTTACAATCATAGCAAATGATTTTATTGCTTATTTCTTCACCGTTTTCTTCTTTCTTTTGGAATCTTCGATTATTTCGAAAACCTCTCCATTTTTTACAAGAAAAACTAGATCATCGAGCTCTTCATCACTCATATTTTCAATTGTAGTTCCTTGTTCAGTTACCGATTCAAGAGCAATTTGGCTCTTATGAGGTTCCTTCAATTCTTCTTTGCTTTTCCTCATTTTCTCCCTAGTCTCAGCACGTTGAGCTCATATGGCATCAAAGTTCCATAAAGTTTTTCTAAAGAATATAAGTTGATCTTTTCTATCATCATCCTTAATGAGCTTCATTCTTCCGATAGTGACCCGAGTATTTTACTTACAAGTTCACCTTTAGTAAATTTTTGATCAAAACCTTTGAGGCCATTAACAATATCGGTGAAGCGAGTAATCATGTCAACAATAAGTTCATCATGTTTCATGAAGAAGTTTTCAAATTCTTTAACTAAGAGATTAATTTTAGTTTCCTTTATTTTACTAGTGCCAACATGAGTAACTTCCAATGCATGTCAAATGTCATATGCGGAATTACACATGCTAATATGATTAAATTCATTTCTATTTAAGGCACAATAAAGTAGATTCATGGCTTTAGCATTCAAGGATAATTTTCTTTTATCATCTTTGTTATATTCCTCTCTAGATTTTGGAATGGTTTGATGGGGTTTGCCATAAATCTTATTAGTTTTAGTAGGCACATAAGGATCATATTCAACAACTTCTCATATATTATAATCTATTGATGGAATGTATATCATCATCCTAATTTTTCAATAATTATAATGCGTGTCATCAAAGAAAAGAAGATGGTTAGTGAAATGCCCCTTGAGATTTTGAAGATTGTAGTTAGTCATTGCTCAAGATTGTAGAATCATAATTTTAAAATGAGCACATTGTTCTGATAGCCGAAGAATGTCTAACCAAGAGGGGGTGAATTGATTATTAAAATTTTTTCGAAGAATTAATATAAATTCAAGCAAGTAAAGACTAAATAAATAAATTTAAGAGATATAATTGTGGCGGTTTGATCCAAAGCAATGATCTACGTCCTCCGTTACTAAGCTCTCCATCATGAGTTCACTATGTTGATTGACTTATGGTGCAATCCAACTCTTTACAACGCTTTCGAAAACTTACAAATAAGGAGCACCGATCCTTATACAATATTAAGTTTTACAGGACCTCAACATGATCCACAAATTTAAAAAAATTGATTTTACGATTTGAAATTTCTCTCTTAATAAATGATATGATCAAATTAATTACCAAGAGAAAAATATGCTAATACTTTAATAAATAGCAATGAATGAAGTTCAAGTGTTATGTGAGAAAAACTTTGATGAGTAGAATGATTTTTAAAAATCAATTCAATCAAAAAAAAATTCAAAGTAAATGATTGCATAAAGATAAATTAATATAACTTTGCTAAAAAATAGCTCACATAAATGCTCTTAAAAGTATTGTATTGAATGTAGAGTGAAATGATATTTATAGCAGTCAAAATGCTAAGATTTCTGACCAACCGGACGATCCATCCTGACGTCCGGATACTGAATCGGACAATTAAACTAGCCGTTGCACATCAGAATTCAGAACTGTTACAAATTTGACCGTTGGACGAACCAGAAGTCCGCTTGAACAATTTTTTTTCCTGAATTTTTCTTTCTTGATTGTTTTGAAAAGTGTATGATTTTGAAGGACGTTTTCACTTAATTTTTCAATGTAAATGATATTTGTAGAAAGTTTTAATATCAACTTGAAATTCTTTTCTTTTGAAAAATAATTTTTATGCAAGTATTTTTATGAAATAAATTTTTTCGTGCACAAAAAAAAAAAAAAAAATCAACTTTTGAACTTTTAGTGATTCATTGCTATTTTTAATGAATACTCGATTTGACGTAAATGCTTGATTTGTTCTTGTCTTTGATTGATTTAACGTGAATGCTCGGCTTCCATCCTGATTTTCTTTGATCGTAAATTGCGCGTTTTTTGGTAGCGATCTTTTTGTCTCCAATTGATCAACTTGGTCACAATAGCTATGAAGAGTTGAATTCAATTGTTAGAGATAAAAAAAAATAAAATTTGTTTGTTATAATCAAAACAAGAGATTATCATAGGACAACACTCATTGTCTCATATATCAGTGATAATCTAGATTTTAAATGAATAATATTACTCTTTGAAACTGATACTTCAATATTATTAAACCTGAATATTTGATTTCTTGTTAATTTAGATCAAATAAGGAATAGGGTTGTTATCGGTTATGAAACTTATGTTGGGGTGTTCAATTAATATATTATGCTCTTGTCTATAATTAGTTAAGTCAATGTTTATTCATATATTTCGTGAAATCAACAAGTATCCATTTATTCATAATTCATATCTATCTATTTATAATTTAAATCGATTATAAACAACTCTGAAAAAATACTTGTTCTTAACGGATTAATAGAATTTGAATCAAAGTTAAATAGATATATTTTTTTGAAAATGTAATATTGAATTTTTAAAAATAAATTATAATTATTGTACAATGTTTCCAGGACATTTCACTTTCTATTAACATACATAATTTAATACAATTTGCTTATTTCAATAACAAAGGTAGATACATAACTTTCTTGTAATATAATGTTGGCTGAAATTATGTATAGTAAGTGCACGGGTGAGTTCGGATTGTCGATCTCTCGAATAATGCTTACTTAATTGCGCAGTAGTTAATTTAATTCTAATAATGTAACACACAATAAAGTGTGATTTGAACAATAAAGAAAAGAAGGGTGCGTTTGATTATCATTATTTTCTGTGAAAAATGTAATTTTTTTAAAACCAAAATTCCTACTTTTGTCCTATTTGATTGACATTTTTTCTATGAAATTTTTTTTTCTTACTTTTAGTCACCTGACCATATTTTCCTCAAAATCAAGGAAAATATTTTCTTTAGATGGAGTAATGTTTTATTTTTCAGGGAATTCACTTTCTCTTTCTCTCTTATGTATCCGCTCTCTTATCTACCCATTAATAAAAAATGGACAAGTATAATATTTTCTAAATTGAAAATTAATCAATCAAACACATTCAATTAATAATTTCCATACAAATAAGTTCTCGACAATTGAATTGTCTAAAATTTATTTTTTTTCCATGCAAATTATATGTTCGCAATCAAATGCGCCATAATTAAAAACTTTACAACATAAAAAACCTAAAGTTCGGGAAAATTTGGAGGATAAAATAGTTGAGATTCATAATTTCACTTAATCGTAGCTTAATTAATTTATCCATAAGCCAATCAATAGATGATTTATTTACAATATTAGACTCGATTTTCTTATTTTAACTAATTACCTCTCTTGAGCAAAATTAGTCCTAATTGATTGATTTAACACACTATGATTAAAATCCAAGTAACCGTATTAAATCTTTGTGAAAATAGCTCAATGATTCACCTAGGGTTAGGGGGATATCCCTATCCCCTACAAGAACCTAGAGTATTTACTATTTGATCTAAAATGCATGATCTTCTCTCGAACGATGTACAAATAGCTAAACATGCTCATTTATTTGGTCATATAAATGAAAAGCAACTAACACAATAGTAAATACACACAAAAACGAGTAGCTTAACATTACAAAGAAAATATTGAAATTAATAAAGTTAGGTTGAGTTTCCATCATAAATCTCAACCCAAGACCTTAGTCCATTATATATACATGATAAAAAAGGAGAAGATTCACACAATACATTGCATATAAGAGAAAATAATGGGGTAAATACAAGATTAAAGATACAATCCTTTTATGTTGAATTCTCGAGATTGTAATGGCTTGATTTTTCCAAAATCTCATAACTTTCCTTTGATTTTTCTCCTTCTATTATGCCCTTGCTCCTGGTCTTTTTCTCCTAAAAAGTGTAAAGAAGAGTAAAAAAAATGAAGATGGAAAAGAATGAAAAGAGAATGGAATGAAGAATAAGAATGGGGCTGAAAATGGGCTGAAAATGCCATAAAAACTGTGCCAAAATAATTGCAAAAGAGCCCTCAGATTTTTAGAAATAAACGAAATAGTTGAAACGAAAGGCGCACGTGCAGTGCATCCTGATGAGTGCCCCTTTAGAGAGTTTTGCGCTCGGGTTCTAAGTGTGATGCTCCCGCGTACATGGACTTTTTTCTTTCTTTTGTCCAATTTAGTCCTCCATATAATTGCATGTCAAGCACCTCAACTTTGATCTTGTACATTTTGATCCTCAGATTTTGACGTCATTTCAATCATGCCTTTATAAATTGCATTCGTAGTCCCTCAACTTTTTGTACTTGTACACTTTAGTCCCCAAATTCATGATTTTTGCACAATTTTAGTCAAATTTATTTTTATTTTTTTTCCCTTTTTGCTTGTTCTCTTCCAATGGGTAATTTTCAACCTACAAAAACCACAATAACACGAATGCGAGTTGAAGTCCTCTCTTCTAATCAATATTATTTCATTTTAAATATCCAATAAGTGTGTAAAAACATACTTATCTTATAACATAGCTTATTGGAATACTAGTTAAACCTTGAGTTTAAACTCCTTTAAGAAAAACAAAAAATCATTTTTCTTTAATTTATTAAATATAGTACACGATTTTTATCACACTAATCACGAACTTGTAAAACAAGTTAATTTCTTTGTTCTTCATTGAATAAACAAAATTGAGATAAAGCTATTTATAGATACAACAATTGACANAAAGTTCACCATTGTTAAAAAACACAAAAACCGTATGCAATATAACTCTTAATTAGTATCGACCTTAAAATTTTCAAATATTGAATGTTGTCCGATGCATGGAGTGAATTACATCATGCATTCCTAACCTTAAAGAAATGAAATTTCCTATATTTCTTGAGTCACGAGTAGGGTGTGTTGTATTATAGTTCAAAACTGAAAAAAATAATAAAAAGAATCGAGTGTGGAATGGAAAATGGATCAAAAGGTTGAAAGTGTGAACTATGCAACCACATGGCGGGACTTGATACCCCGGTATGATTTCTACTATGCGGTTGCATAGGTTTGGCCTATGCAACGCATAGATCAATTTTTTGGCCGTTATTTAGCTGTTTTTTGCCGTTGTATTTTTGAATTTTGTGGCTTTTCATACATATTTGGCACCATTTCGTAGAAAACATTTGAGAGCTATAAATAGGTAATCCTTGTTCATGGGAAGATGTTGAAAAACATTATTAAATCATTTTTCATTCCAAAAGCAATAGAAATCAATTTTTCCTTCTCCATATTCATTTTTTTCCTCTTGTGTTCTCTAATTTGGGTAGAATTACATTTTGTGCTTTGGTGTAATTCTGCAACAAGGCTTGATTACTCGTACAAACCGTTTGTTGGAAATTTTGAAACATCTCAATCAACCGGAGTAGGGGTAAATTTAGTTTGAGGATAGCGATCACGCGTTCAGGCCTTCGGTGTTCATTTTATCAAGTTTGATCTTGGTTTTGTTCGTGTTTGTTGATTTCGTTGCTGTAATATTTTGGTGTGTTTCTTCTTCAACAATTTCAACAATCTCAAACTAACATTTTCCTGCAATGGAGAGTGAAACAACTATGGCAACGATAAAATTGATGAATCGGGATTTGGTTCACTTGGATCGTTTCGATGGTATAAACTTCACGTGGTGGCAAGATAAGTTGAAATTCCTACTAACAGTGTTGAAGATTTTTTATATACTTGATCCGTAATTGACGCCGCTACCCGAACCAACAAATGGAGAAATCGAAGCCATAAAAGCGGAAAAGCAAAAGCGTCAAGAAGATGAATTGATATGTCGGGGTCATAGTCTCAATGCATTGTCAAATCGCCTATATGATTTGTACACCAA
>CAIGRF010274012.1:0-12640 GCA_903798235.1 Fraxinus ornus
AGAAAATATAATAACACAAAAAAATAATTATATGCTTCCAATGCATAAGAAAATCATATAATTTCATTTCAAAAAATTTAATTTTATCCAAATTTGCAGTTGATTAGGTTTCCACAATTCTCGATAGTAAGTAATTTTTCTTTGAAATCTTGTTTTTATTGATAAATTATGTTTAATAGTTGTTATTCTTGACATTTCATGACATTATTGACATTTTAAAAGTTATTATCGACATTTGGACCTTATTTATCTTGACACTTAATACTTCATTTGTTTAGAACGAAATTTCATTCCGAGGATCAAAGTTTTCTACATTTCATAATATTCTTGATATTTTAAGTGTTCTTCTTGACATTTCATAAACATTTTATCTATCCATTTACAGGGAGAAGTTGACATTGAATGCACGATTGACATGGTAGTTTTTACAATGAGTAGTACTGTAATGTATCAAATTATTATTGATCAATACAAATTTTAATTATATAAATAATTTTATCTTCATTGTGGAATTTAAAATTGTCAAGGAGGGAATTTTGGTCTATATTATAGTAAAATGAACATTGAAGAAATTTTGGACATTTTTACAAATGACCGTAAAAATGGACATTTTTTACAATTTCCTCCTTAATCAATGGCTACAGAACTTTGCTACTTGCACGTGAATTTTAAAAATTGAATTGTTGCTTACTTATATTTGAACAAAATTACTTCTTGTTCACTAAATTTTACTATAAATAATAAATAAATTTATTAGCATTTGGGTGAACTAAAAATAATCTTTTAAATTTCGATGAGCAAGCAGTAATCAACAATGAAGTTTGGTCACCATTGATTAAATTTCACACGAGAGCCTTTTCTTCTTTGATTTGGAGAAAAAAAAAATAGTGTGAAATAATTAAGCCTTGTTTGGTTCCACTAAAAGGGTAAATTAAAATTCAATACAAAATCAATATTAATTTAAATTGTACATTTTATAAGAGGAAACACATATTCCCTTAAAATTTACTAAAAAATAGATTTTTATTTTAACCAACGGTGGCTAAATAAATAATCCACCACAATCTACGGAAGTCAAATAATGAAGTCTACTTTATATCTAGAACGAAGACTAAAGGAACAAGAGTCTCGTAGTCGTGGTCCACGCATATTCTCTAGGAAATTAGGAATAATGCTACTAGTTGAACTAGATAAGTGCATTCAACGTTGAAGAGCTGAAATTGTTTCTACCATGTATCACTTTTTCAGAAGCACTTCTCACCGATCCAATTTGTAGCATTAGATTCTTTGGATTTGTTTGGTCGGATTAAAATCATATTTTAATCTAAGTTAAAGTCAAACAATCAATATCAACCACATCTTTCATGAGTCTCACATCTTTTTAACCACACATTTCAAAAACTTTTATCAGAATCCACTTAAAATCTGATTTTAGTCTACACCAAACATTCTCTTTATAATTTATGTTAGATATAAAGTGTATTGGCAAAGTTCTGTGTCCAAAATATCATTTAATTGAGTTATATTCAGGATTGAATTGGAGTGTGTGAAAGGATTCAATATTTACTCAAGAAGATAAGATAATATTCAAAAACACTCGGAGAAAACCCAAAGGCCGCTCAAGCCATTTTCCAATAGACCGCTTGAGCGGATGTACTATACGAAGAAAACCTAGTTCTCGATTTGCAGCCTATTTACAATCCTAAACAACCCATAATTCTCTAATACTATATATACCGAACCAAATTTCATCCCAAAAGTAGGTTGAGCCATTATTAATTCAAGATACCACATTGTTGAAGATGAAATATTTATTCCATTATTTCCTTGCCTCAACCACAAAATCAAAACATTAAAAATCCAAAAGATCAAAACACCAAATAAACTTCTATCAAATATATTTCAAAATTCTAAAGATCCTGAGAGGTGAGTAGAGTTCCAGCTCATGAAAAACAAGTTCGTTCTTGATGATATACGAGGAGAAAAAAGTTTGCAGGTTCTGGAGCTAGTACTCAAGTACACAATCGATGAGTCCTTCGGTGATCAAATGTTGGGGGTCAAAGTCTATTAAGATTTAGTTGTGTCTTGATTAATTTTATAAGTTAAATATGTTTTCGTGAATTATTTATGTTCAGATGTTTTTCCTCTTGAAGAGTTTTTCAACTATTTTTCCTTCATAATCAAATATTGGTGTTGATTACTTTTATGCTTTGTATTATATGTTTGATTGGTTGCTAGATTTAGATTGTTTCAGTTCATTTAGATTCAATAACTTATGACTTGTTGTAATTATTGTATATTAATTTTTAATTCCACATATTAAACATATTTACATCATCTCTAAGTGTTAGTTGGGTTGAATCTCGTTTATTTCATTTCAGATGTCATATTTGACACCTATTAATTCAGAGTTTTCAAATTCAAAAGAGCATTTCCATTGTATCACCCCCCAAGAGCTATCACAGTTTCCGTATGATTACAGATAACAACTCCGATCCCAATTGTCCTTAATTCTTTGTACGATTGCATCATCCTTAAATGTCATTTACATTTCAACTCATGTTGCCATCCATATACCCATGTTCCCTTATCCCTGCATTCTTCGTCTCTCCCACTGCATGATCAAGAAACTCAACTTAACATTTTAAGATTCGAATTACTATTATTCAGAGAAGATATAAACGTAGTGAGAAGGGGTATTGTAAGCTACAAAAACAAAGGAAAGGGAAAAAGAACACGATAAGATAATTTGAGAAAGAAGACCAGATCAAATTGATTCTCTAGAAAAGCAATTTTGCTATTGACCTTCATAAACAAATTCCCCAGGGTATAATTGGAAATTGTGTCTTCAAGGATATCCAATTCAAGTCCATCGAAGTGGGTCTAGTCGGTCAAAAAATCAGGGAATAAAATGACAAAGTGGTCATCAATTCATCACCCTACTACAAACACCACTTATTGGCCTGATATTATTCCATACCTATAAATTGCTTACACCTCCACCTCCACCTCCACCTCCACCTCCACCACCCCCGACCCCACCCTACCCTTTTAACCGCAAAGAATATGTTCCCACAAATCCCACATTTCACACACAAAAAATAAAGTTCTAAGAGCCTATAGAAATAATCTGTTACACCCAAAAAAAACTATCAAGCCAGTTCTCAAAATGTCCTCCACCCTTCTCCTCCTCTTCCTTCTCCTTAGCTTGGCCATCGCCGCCTCGGGGACACCACTCCAACCTGGTTTTTACTTAAAAACCTGCCCGGAAGCTGAATTTATTGTTCGGGATGTGATCAAAAAAGCCATGGTTAGAGAAACCAGAAGTGCTGCCTCTGTGATGCGCTTGCAATTCCATGATTGTTTAGTTAACGTAATTCTTACACCAAAACCAGCTGATATGAAAAAACTGATTTCTTTGTTGAATCAAGATTTTGAATGGGATTTTCTTGGATTTTGTTTTGTAGGGGTGTGATGGCTCAGTGTTGCTGGATGACACCCCATACATGCTTGGGGAGAAGTTATCTTTGTCGAATATTAATTCGTTAAGATCATTCGAGGTTATTGACGAAGTGAAGGAAGCCTTAGAGAATACCTGTGCAGGTGTTGTCTCGTGTGCTGACATCGTAATCATGGTTGCTAGAGACGCCGTTGTTCTGGTAAGCTTTCGTACACAGTACTCGTTACGGTTAGACAATATAATAAACAAAATTTTAACACTTTTTTCTTTCTTTTATGGGGTCTTGAACCAGAGTGGAGGACCAAATTGGGAAGTAAAACTAGGCAGGCGAGATAGCTTGACGGCCAGCCAAAAAGATTCGGACGATATAATGCCAAGCCCTAGAGCCAATACAACTTCTCTCATTAATCTCTTCAGCAGATTCAATCTCTCTGTCAAAGATCTAGTAGCCCTTTCTGGCTCTCACTCCATTGGCGAAGGAAGGTGCTTTTCCATTGTCCACCGACTATATAATCAATCAGGTACAGGAAGACCCGACCCTACCATTGAACCGAAGTTCAGAAAGAAGCTAGATAAACTTTGCCCACTAGGAGGAGATGGAAACGTGACAGGGAACTTGGATGCCACCCCAAAGAAATTCGACAACCAGTATTTTAAGGACTTGGTGAACGGGAGAGGATTTCTTAATTCCGATCAAACGTTGTTCACTCATCCAAGGACTAGAGAGTCTGTGAGACTGTTCAGTAGAAATCAGAGAGAATTCTTTGAGGCCTTCGTCAAGGGGATGATTAAATTGGGTGACTTACAATCTGGTCGCCCCGGAGAAATAAGAAAGAACTGTAGGGTCATCAATGGCCGGCCACTGGAGGATTTAATTGATGACTTTTAAGGATATCAGAGAAGTAAATTACTATTGAAGTTTAGTTTAAAAGGTTAAGGTTAGAAAATGTCGACATATATTGTTGCTGTCGATGTATCTGTATGGTTTCTCTTTGGAATTATGCAAACAACGAATTAAGGTTTTACTCGTACATTACTCAAGAAGTCTAAAACACAATACCATGATTTAAGAAAATCAGTATTCGTTGTGCTGAAGAAAGAATCGATGCATCAGTGTAGTGTTATTCTATTATGCACCAAGATACACAATGCACATGAACAAAACAAACATGCAAACGAACAAGAAGACATGAAAGGTAAATGACGAATTTTTCAGCTTTCATAACCAAAATATCAACATTTTTGAGGGATCGAAATGGTCTATTCTTTGCACAAAGGAAGCTTAAAAACTGACAAGCCTATGAAAATTCAGGATTTTAATTCACGGGAACACTAACCATCGATTTATTCAGCAAAGAAAGAGAAGCGAGAGTCGGGTTCTCAAGAAAACACACACAGCACTTGACCATATATTTAACTGATCAAATAATCAATAAAACTAAAAACATGTCAAAATATTTAATTACCAACAGAACCAGTACACAAAGAAAGTAGTTTTAATAAAGGTCAAAATTATCGCAGCAACACGATAAGGAAACTGGGTAACAAGAAGTCAAAAATAAGAATTGCATTCTAATGAAACTTAAGCGATAGTGGATGGCTTAGAGGCTGCAGAGAGTCTAGACCTCTTCTTTGCCAAGCTCTCACTACGCCTCTCCCTTTGCTCCTTCAATCTAGAGGCAAGAAGCTTTTGGTACTCAGCAGCCTCGGCCTTGGCCTTGGCAATCCTCTTCTTCTTGTCGGAAATTCTAGCTCTCTTCCTTTGCAAAGTCAAGGGAGTCACCAGCCTCTGAATCTTAGGAGCTTTGCTCACATTCTTACCTATCAAAAGACGAGCATACAAATTCAACTCCCCTTACCAACTTACAACCTTGGAAGTATCAAAAATTCCTATATATAGAAGTTCAAAAAAAAACAAGCTTCAAAGTATTGACATCATTAATAATCACAAAGTCGAGGCATACGAACTCACCAGCTTTAGTGGTGAAAGTTCGGCGGTAAGTGTTAACATACTTCCTTACATCATCTTCCTTAGAAAGGTTGAACAGTTTACGGATCTTTGATGCTCTCTTTGGTCCTCTCATCCTCGGCTTCTCAACGTCAGTCAATCCTGGCAGATCGTTGTCACCCTTTTTCACAATCACTAAGTTCAGAACAGAGAGATCGGGGCTAACAATGCATCCACGAACAGACTTCCTTCTGCGCTCTCCATTTCTCCTACCATACCCACGGAAGCAAGGGGTACCTATTCGAACAAATATTCTCTTACGGTCCTACCTCAAGAAGAGATCAACTATCATGACACCATCTATAAGAGGTCAACAATTACAATTCACACATACCTCGGTACAGCAAGAGGCGAACACGGCCAGGAGTCAACACACCCTGCTTCATTGGAAAACCTTGCTTGTCACACCCTCCCATAATTTTGAATACGTAGCCCTTGAACTCCTGTAAAACAAGTAGTTGTATCCACATTAGAATAAGATCGTCACTTTGTGGGTGCTATAACCATGGTATAAAACAAGTAAACTTAATGCGTAAAAGTGATATCATACCTCACCCAAAGCATCTCCACTGACCTCCTGAGAGATCCTCTTGTCCCAGAATACACGGCTGCAATTACAGTTTTGATATATCAATACCATCAGTAAACATATTTGCATATTATTGGGTATATCAAAATTTCAAACATTGCATGATTCTTAAGCATGCAGTAACCAGTAAAATAGGAAATAAACATAATACATCAAAATAAGTTACTGACTGGCAAAAAGATTGAAATGCAACGTACACAAAAGTTTACATGGAACTGACATTTTGTTAAAGAACGATTTTAGTCTTAAGTTTTCAACAGAAATCAGCATCTACTCTACACCATAGATCATGATAAAAATAATACAAGAACTGGGTCTCACAAATGTGAGCATTAAGAGGTATTATTAGGATTTTACATCAGAATTCACTCTGTCATCTCACTCCCACCCCTGAACAGCAATGTTTGAATTTCAATGCCAGTGCGAAATCCAGACAGTGGGATTTTTTACTACTTAAAATGGAGAGAGAATTTTTGATAGGTTGGGATTTTTTACTACTTAAAATGGAGGTAGAATTTTTTATAGGTTATTTTTTCTCCATTTTTTTTATTTTTTTTAATAAAATCGACTCTAAAAAAATTACCAATTCTAGAACAAATGCCATAACAAGTACACTATATTCAGTTCTTTTTGGCTAACTTTAATAAGCTTTCAAAAAAAGGATAAATGAATAGTTTCAATAATAGCTACATAAATGTGTAACAATAGCAATGAACAAAATCAAAGTAAGCACAAAGAAGTCCAGTAAGCAGGGCCCACAGAATCAGATTCAAACATTTGAGAAACATAAAAAATAATAACACAAAGTGCAAAATTGGTTCTTGCTATAAAGATAAAATATTTTTGTGTATTCAGGTACAAGTGTTGTATCATTTCCAAATTGCATTTCTATTCCATAGATGCAAGCAAAATAATCATAATCGAAAAATTAAAGGACATGAACCAATTTATCTCACCAAATACATAAACAAATTCACATTTTTAAAACAAAAGGCATAACAAGCAATCAGACCTCAGTTCATTTATCATTAAAATTTTTAGAAGAAAATCGAAAATGAAGACATACAGTTTCTGGTCATCATCTATCTCGAGCTTCTTCTGGCAACCAGTGGTCGGATTTGCGATGTTGAACTACAAAACATTCAAAAATTCAAAATAGTACTACAAAAAAAGATCAGAATTTATGTATATATACAGTATTTGCAGGCATAAGAGAGAATACCTTCATCTTCGAAAGGCAGCAAAGATGTGAAACAAGTGATTTGAAAGCTCGCTACACAGCCTTCGTCTGAACTAGGGTTTTTGGATCATCATGTGGATTGGGAAGACATATGTTTTAGGGTTATAACGTTTCGAGCCTATCGGCCCGTCGTGATTGGGCTTTAGTGGATTTAGGCCCTTTGTAATTCAACTACATTCGCTATGGACTGGATGAAAGCTCAATTGCGAATGATATTCTAAATTGTAGGGTTAGAATTGTCTTTTTCACAATTTTTAACGGGTTATATTGCAAGGCTAATTATATTTTCACTACAAATTTTATAAAGTGCACCATAATTTTTAGTATTTACTTAACCAATTCTTCTCATATTAAAATGAACAGAGAAAGACTCTATATTATACTTCATATAAGCACAAATAATCCATTAATCCACTTAAGATAGGATTTTAACAAGTAAATCTTGCTTATAAGCATAAACAAAAGGACCAATAAAACAAAATTACAATTAATATGAACGTCGTCCAATGGCTCTTAAACACAATTTTTTACATCTTCAGATGGCATGAAAGATCATTAAAAATCAAAGGCGAGCATGTTCGACCGCGCTTAAACTAATGTCGATTTGACTCTTTCGACACATACAGTACAAATAAACACATAAAAAGATATTTCCTAATTCCGAATGTTAAAAAGGGAGTCATGCAGGAAGTTCCATGAACATTTCAAATGAACCATGCATGTGGCTGCATGGGCCAAAAGTGAGGCGATATTTTTCCTTTTTCGTAGATTACCTAATTGCAATAGAATTATACTCTCGTCTTTATTTTGTAATCTTGGAAATATCATGCACGATTTTAACTTGATTTTAGGGCTAATATAAATATGATTTTTCATTCTTCATTAAGAACAACAAAATTATTGAGAATTATTTTGCGAGGCAAATTTGTTTTCAATCTATTGTTCTTCGTTGGACGATTTGCGAACTTATCAAGAATCATTCTTGTGGTGTTCAAATCAATTGGGCGAGATTCTCAAATATTCAATCAAAATGGTCAATATTCGTTTATGTTTTATTGGTTATTTTAATTCGTTATTTTTGAATCAAATCCAAACTTTGATTTCTTGGTTTTCTTGGATTCAATTTCAATCTAATCGTGAGTTTCGTAATTCAACGCTACGTGTATTCACATCATATAAGCTTTATCTATGTTGTCTTCTTCAAAAATTTCCGTGGATATAGTTGATTTTTTATAATTGTTTGAACTCTATCGATCCTAAACAAAGCTAATCGAAAAATTGGGAAAGTGAGATCTTAGAAATTGAATTTGGCCTTCCCGCTTCCAAAGAAAGTAGAGGAGAAATGGTCAAAAGAGATAGTGTAGAGACAAAATAGTATAGAGAAAAAGCAGATAGGTATTAATAGAGAGGACATGTTAGAGAGAGAGAGAGAGAGACTCTGTTTGGTACACATTAAAATTTCATTCTAATTTTTTTGCCCATTTTTAACCACACATTCTTCAATAAAATAATATTTTCCACCACATCATTAATTTTTTCTTTTTTTTCAACCACACATTCTTCATCAATCTACTATTCCACAATACATTCTTTCAAAATAATATGGCTCAAAACACACCCTAAATCTGGCTTTGGGTGGGTAAAAGAGTGTGGCCTAATATAATTTTTTAGTATATTATTATTAAAATATGGAATTACCATATTATTTTTGGATAATCGAACTTTCATCCTATTATCTACATCGTAATAATTAAACAACTGTGTTACTGTAATTTCCACTTTTAATCCCCCATCAAACAGTGTTTGATATAATTTTAGGGCCCTGTTTGAGTTAAATTATTATCTCATTAAAATAAAAAATATGACTGTTATCCATTATATCAGCATTTAAATTCAAATTTTATATCTCTTGTGTGGTCCCAACTATATTTTTCATTCTCATTCTACAATAATTTGGCTCAAATAGGGCCTAGATTTTAGATGATCAATTCAACGCCAAAATCTTGCAGAGTATAATATGGATAGGGCTTCTAATAATCTGGGCCTCTTGACCTGGGCTGTCAAGGCCTCTGTCCATTAAGAAAACTACAAAATGGAGAAAAAAAAAAAAACAATAAAAAACTGTACACAAATTGGATCCAAAGAATTGCTCGTTCGTGTTTCTCCACTCTCACCCTCTCTNCCCCACGTGAGGTGAGCGTGTACATGGCTAAGCGGGCCGAGCAGGCCGAGCGTTACGAAGAGATGGTGGAGTGCATGGAGTTAGTCGTCGCGGCATCGGAAGGTGGCGAGGAATTGACGGTGGAGGAGCGTAATCTCCTCTCTGTGGCCTACAAGAACGTTATTGGTGCTCGCCGAGCCTCCTGGAGGATCATATCGTCGATTGAACAGAAGGAGGAGAGCCGAGGCAACGAGAGCCACGTTTCAGCCATCAAAGGTTACAGATCTAAGATTGAATCAGAGCTCTCTAACATCTGCGATGGGATTTTGAAACTTCTCGACTCAAAACTCATCGGATCCGCCTCCAGTGGTGATTCAAAAGTCTTCTACTTGAAGATGAAGGGTGATTATCACCGCTACTTGGCGGAGTTTAAGACTGGAGCCGAGCGGAAAGAAGCCGCCGAAAACACTCTCTCAGCTTACAAGTCAGCTCAGGTTAGGTTTTTTCGCTTTTTCTTTATTATTTTTATTTTTTCCAGTCGTTATATTATATGTTATATTTATTTGTTTGTGATCTACCTAATAATGTTGGCAGAAGTCCTTAGATTGAGCTTTTAGAATTTAGGATTTACTATATAATTTACTTGATGAGATCTATTTGGGTTACATTTAAGATTATCAACTGGTTAGTAATTTTGAAATTCTTCCTATGATTAACGAATTTAAGTAGCAATCCTTAATTTATTTATCATTTTTGTTAAATTTATGGAAAACTGTTGGTGGCATTTGTAGATGAATTGAAATTTGCTCGATTTGGTTGGTTTTATTTGAAACTGGATGCATACGATATTATGGGAAATATGTTATACACATTGAATTTTTGCTTTTGAATCCTGGATATACTTTCTTCTCATTAGCAATTTTGTGAAAATGCTGCTGTGAAGTTTCATTGTAGTAAGATATTCGTGGTGAAGGTTATATTAATATAGTTTGCTTTGAATTACTTCACTCTTATGATGAAAACTCTGGATTCTATTATTTCTTTTTATCTGATAAATGTAGTAAATGAAATTGTGGAATTAGTAATCTGAAGTCCGTGGATACAAATTAATAATTCCATATGATGAAATTGTGAATTTATTTGCGGAGTGTTTCTGGTGTTTGCAGGACATTGCAAGTGCTGAGCTTGCCCCAACACATCCAATCCGGCTTGGGCTAGCACTCAATTTCTCAGTCTTTTACTATGAGATTTTGAATTCTCCAGACCGTGCTTGTAATCTTGCCAAACAGGTTCACAAGATAATCAAGCTTTTTATATCAAATCTGTCAGCTTTTTTTTCTTAAACCACAAAAAAATTATTATCCCCACATGAACCAATAAAGGATCAGATTGTCTGATGTTCACTTCTCATACCATGGTTAGGCTTTTGACGAAGCGATTGCAGAGTTGGACACTCTTGGAGAGGAGTCGTACAAGGATAGCACGCTGATCATGCAGCTTCTCCGTGATAACCTCACTTTATGGACTTCCGATATGCAGGTAAAGTACTTCGTTCTTCCTTTCCGTTAGTGCTTCCCAGGCTATTTTGAGCACGAGTTTAACGAACATTACTGCTTATTTTTCTGATATAGGATGATGCTTCCGAGGAGATCAAGGAAGCACCCAAGCCGGATAATGAGTAGTAAATTTTATGCTTTTAGCATTTGGGTGTTTTGCTATGGTTATTGGCAGTGTTGCTTTTTTATTTATTTTTAATTAAAAATGCTGCTTGTAGCCAGTATTCTTCTTTATTGTCTACTCGTTTGCAGAACTCCGACTCTAGAAGCTGATATTCACCTCTTTGTTATTTGTTCTTTTTCGTTTCTCAGTTGGCAAATGTCTGTGGCTCTGTTCCAAACTTATTTCGCTATAATTTTATCTACATTGCGAAAGGATTCCATCCATACCAACCCTTGATTTGACCTGTTTGAATTCTTTTCGAATTGATCTTTGATTTAGATTATTGCCGTACTTTATTGCTAGTACCCAAGTAGTTCTAATATCACGATTAAGTGTTGTCTCCCTATACAGAAGCACAAAAGGCCCGTCAAGCATCACCGAACGACAACCAGATAAACTCTAGAAGTTCTATGCATCACCAAACATTTTGTAAATCCTTTAATTTCATAGCCTAAATGAGACTTGTTACTACCTCGCTTCGCTGAATATCAACATCACATCAACGTATGACTAAGGAGCCACATTCACCTGCGAATTTGACATTATGACGAATCATCCATTGCTCCAACGAACCATTCTACTACTTTCAAGATAGCACACTTGCATCTCACTTTTTGATCCATATGTATTATATTTTTTACCTCATTCAAGTTAATGTGTTGAAGATCGGTCGTCGAAGTAGACTCATTGTCATTGGTTCCCAATATTGTGATTGTTTTTATTATTTATTTTTGTTATATTTGCAGATATCCGTGGTGATAAGTTTGTGATGTAGATATTAATTGAAGTTAAAGTTTTATCTTTAAAATAAACTAGATTTTATTTGCATTTCAAACATCAACTGTGGGTCTTTATAAAATAGTTACAACATTGGTTTTATAGTTTGATTTTAGTTATAGCTGTTAATTTGTTATTAGGAATATTTGACTTTATCTATATTTTAATATATTAAATAATTAATATTTAATAGAATATTATGGTCCTTGATTTGATCTAACAATTCGAAATGTATGAATGCTTCACAAATTTGAATATTTTGTGATCCAAAATTACGATCGTTATAAACTTGAATTTAGTACATTTAATGAAATATATACATATTATCAAAATTGAATTGGACCAATCAAGAACTGGTCCAGTGTACGGTTCGGTTACTGCTCAAAACTTATTAATTTTAGGGAACAATACATAAATATTACATATTAAAATTACATTTCAAAACTGGCATTAAATTATTTCAAAATTAATTATTCTACACCATCTCACCCCACCCACCCCCCACCAAAAAATTTCTAGAAATTCAAATTGAAAATCACACCCCCGGACCCACCCTCACCCCATCCACCCACCCCACCAAGCAAAAAATCTCCAGAAATTCAAATCTGAAAATCACCACACCCCCGACCCACTCTCACGACCACGCCGGAGCCGCTCCAGCAACTGTTCATTGTGACTCTCTGTGA
>CAIGRF010274111.1:21752-32243 GCA_903798235.1 Fraxinus ornus
AACTATGCCTCATTTAGCCACATAATTATCAGCAATGGTTGCAAAGCTAAAAATTAGTTTAAAATAAGGAAACTTTTTTTAATTTCCAAAAGGATACGATGAGTTCTATTTTTCTTAATTCTAAGTAACAAAAAAAATTATAAACATGCTTATTTCCAATTCTACAAGTAAATATTGAAAGCTTAGCCCAAACATGTTCATAATAAAATAAAAAAAAAAAAAAATCATTATCGTTTTCTACTTACTAGCCACACTGAAAAGCACAACAAACCAGTGTTTTCTGGACGATTGTGTTTGAAGTATAACAACCTGAATTTCTTGGAGAGATTTCTCCTGGAAAACAGACGGGTCAGACTCTGCCAACAAATAGCAGAGAGGAGAATGACAGTCCGGGTTGTACTTCATGTGAAGAGTGATAGGACGGCGGGTCTTGGTGCCGCCGCCAACGTGGTTGAATTGGAAGCCCATAAGTGCCTCAACAAGTGCGCTCTTGCCGTCGGTCTGGTGGCCCACCACCAGCACCGCCGGTGCGTCAAACGGTGTCTCGAACTCCTGCGCCAACCCGTGCAGCTCATTATACGCCTCGTAGAGACCCCATTGCCCTTCCATTTGTGACTCCCTGTTGTTTGAATTCGCATCTTTTGTCGAGTCTTTCTCCATTATCAGGTACTCTGTGTGTTTTCTTGGGATAAGCGAGCTTGGAGGAGGGAAACTGTGTGTCTGTTTTGAGAGCATGTACTCAATAAGTAAGAATTAGCCCATCATATACATTATTTTTTTCATTCTTCAATTCATTTTCAATCATACATTCTTCAATAAAATAGTATTTTTCATCACATCAATAATTTTCCTTCTTTTTCAACCACATATTCATCATCACATCACTTCAAAAAAATACATTCTCTCATTTTAATATGCACCAAACACACTCTTAATAAATAATTTATTTAGAGCCTATTTGGTAGAGATTAAAATTGAAAAATTAGTCGTTATTGTTGACTTTTATTAAACGAGTGAGACTCAATAACGACTATATTTTCAATTTTAATTGTTACCAAACAAGCTCTTAGCCCCTTCTGGCAACCATTACAGAGTTTAAATAATGATTTTTCAGAAAAGGTTGATGGATAAAAAGTACAAGAAATTTTGAATTTATGTATAAAATATTTTATTGTATGAATGTGTGACTAAAATTTAAAATATTAAAAATAATTGTTGTACTTATTCTTTAATGAGTTAGATATGTTGTAGTAATGAGCTATCCACCCAACGACCTAATCAATTAGATACGATTCGGGTCAAATTTTAGCAATAGGGTGGGCAATGTCGGTTTTTGCCAACATATTAGGCAAATTGAGAAATCAACTCGTGATTATTCAACCTATATTTAGCTCATATTTGACTCTTTAACTGAAAACAATTTATTTATCATGCTTATTTTCATTTTTTAACCACACATTCACAGAATAAAATATTTTACACGTAAAATAAAAAAATTACTATTTTTTAACCACACACCCTCCAAAATATCACTATTCAAAATATCATTTTTACCCCCAATTTTTCTTTATAATGGCAATCATACAGGAGCTTAATTTCTTAAAATTCTTTTTTTTTTTTTTTTACCTTTAAAAATAAAAATTTCTGTAAGTGACAAATAAGAAAATCAAAATTCAAAACTTAATCCCAAATCATCCAATCTAATTATCCTAAAAGAAAAATGCATGATTAAAAGTAAAGAACTCAAGAAGAAAACTCTATCCGCCCACATTGCCTCCATCTAGTCTCTCTCGCTACCGACCGTCTCTACCGTTCCGTCTCACTTCACGTAACCTCACCTCTATGGTTTCATCCTAATCTCTCTCTCAGAGTGAGTGTTGTGGTGGATCAATGGTTAAGGTTCATGGCTGTGACTGTGACTGTGACTGTGGATCGGTGGTTGTTTATAACTATGATTGTGGTAATGGTTGGTGGTTGGTCCGACCGTCCAAATAAAAACATTTTTCAATTCAAATTGATTTGATTTTCAAAAAGGCATCGGTTCAATTTTCTAACCCAATGCGAAAAATTTTGTTTAGTTGTAGGGTTGGGTCCCTAGTCTGTTGGATCAATCCGATCTAATTGAAATCAATTTTAATTGCACATTTCATATGTGTGCCGCTACTTCTGGCCTAATAAATTTGCAATCTATAAATGAAAATTGCAATAAAATGGAATATCATGTAGGAGCGCTCCCTCTTGAATAAGTAAGGATGGATTATTCATCGTCGTTATCGTAGTCTACTTCGGTCAATGAGATTTAAAGATCTTGTAACTTCCCAAAATTATACCTCCCCAAACGATGAAACATTCATCCTGTATTTGTTTTAGTTAAAAATTAAGGTTTATATAGATTTTGAAAAAAATCGACGCAATATATAGTTGAAAACTGGATAAAAATCATAAATCTCATAAAATGTATGATTAAAAATGAATTTAAAGAAAAAATAAATTTTAGAAAATAGGAATCAAATTAGAGCTCGGTAACACGAGAAATAAACTAGGGTAGGGGAAGCTGCCGCCACGAACGACGTGTGCTCCAAATTATAAATTTAGGGCCCGTTCAGTAGGGAGTAAAATTGAAAAATTAGCCGTTATTGTTGACTTTTATTAGATTAGTGGGACCCAATAACGGCTATATTTTCAATTTTAGTTTGATTTTAATATCTACCGAACGTGCCATTAATATTCTCGGTGTTGTTTGCATTTAAAGGGAAAAAAAAGTTAATTCATTGTACCAATCAATATTGAAAGAAAAAGTTAAACTTATTACAGCGATCAAATAAAAGGGGAGAAAAAAAGGGTACCGTAAAATTGAATGAGTAATTTTTATTTTTATTTTGGAAAAATTGCAATAGGTCCCTAACCTTTCAATTTTTTGTAGATTTTACGCTAATCTTCAGTTGTGCTAATGGAGGTTTCAAACATTTGATAAATTAGCAATTGAGGTCCAAACCATTAGTTGACCAAGAAAGTCAAAATTTGACCAAATTAAAAATAGCAAAATAATAACTTTATATTTTCTTAACGTTAAGTTAAAAAATAAATTAAAAACAAATAAATAAATAGAACAACATCATCCACCCCACCCACCCCACTCCAAACAAATCAAAATCATAAATCAACACCATCCCCAACGAAACCAAAGGCAACAAACAAATCAAAACCGAAAATCACTATGAAACCAGAAATCAACACCATCCCCACTCCAAGTATATCAAAACCAGAAAAATCATCGGCAACAACAACCAATAAAATTAATAAACAGTATCACATCTTATCTGACACTTGAAACTAATCAAAAAAACTACCATAATTTTTTATACATTTCCGAGCAAACCCATAAAATAAAAGAAGAACAAAATTATAATCCTAAAACTAAACAATAATGGATTGTATCTTTGGAGGAAAAAAAAAATTTCTGCTACAAAGTATACAATTGATTTTCTTGAAACTTCCAAAAGCCAAACGAGGAATTGAGGAAAACGGGTAAATTCGGGAGTGGAAAAGGAGAGAATTATTGGGAATGAAAAAGTTATTCTTGGTTGGATTTGGAGAGATCGTCCCTATTTGGTATCCATTATTATCTCATTCTCATTTTTTCTTCTTTCTTCATTTTAACTACACATTCTTCTAATAAAATAATATTACACACAAAACTAAAACTTTTTCACAACACATTCTCCTATCAATCACCATTCTAAAAATTATATTCTCCAAAAAATAGGTATCAAACACCCTCAAAGCTCAAAGTAGTAGAAGTAGTCCAGGTGGCTATTTTGTGCTATGTATTTCGTGGGAAGAAGATAAGCTTGTTGTAATTTGCTTGGAGTGGGGATGGTGTTGAATTTTGGTTTGATTTTTTTTTTGTTTTTCTATTATTTTGTTGGGGTTGGTATTGTGGTCGGTGGTGACCGGTGGATGGTGTAGAAGATGATGATGTTTTATTTATTTTTTAACTTATTTGGTTTGTTTGGTCCGTATTAAAATTTGAGTCAAAGTCAAACAATCAATATTAACCACATTTTTTATGGGTCACACAACTTTTCAACCACATATTTCAAAAACTTTTATCACAATCTACTAAAAATCTAATTTTAATTCCCATAAAATACACTCTTAATATGAAGAAAATATAAAGTTACTATTTTACTCTTTTAGTTTGATCAAATTTTGAGCATCAGCTTCTTATTTATCAGAGGTTTGGAACATCTGTTGGTACAAATTGAAGGTTAGAGTAAAGTGTACAAAAAAATTAAAAGGATTGACATCGCTGCAACTTTTTCATGTTTTTTATTTAAAAGTCAAAATATAACATACCTTAACCATGTTTAATTTCTATTTCAAGTCCTCTGGTCGATCTCTCCTGGACCTTAACATTACATATTTAACACTTGTTTTATTTTTAAATTTTGAGAATTACTTCTCTTTCACGGTAATTTTTAACCACACATTACTAGAGAGAAAAAAAAAATAACGTTTTTCATACTTTTTCACTAATTTTTAACCACATATTCATTACAAAGCACATTTCAAAGAATCAAAATCAAATAAGCGTTTGATCAAGATATTTTGTTTGGAGTTTTTATCCATTCGAAATTTTGGATTTTGTAAAGGTGTGGACATCCAAAGCCACTGGGTTTGGATAGAAACGTATGATTTTATTGGTCGGGTTTGGATTTGGATTTGGCCCAGTAAGGATAGGATCAACAATAATACTAGGAATTTAGCCACAAAATTTAACAAAAGAATTAGGATAAGAAAATGGACCAATTTTGTACTACTTTCTGCTTATAATTCTGATGTTGAACTTTCATTTATATAGATGAAAAAAAATAAACAATTTTGTGTACTGGGCGCCCGTCCAGGCGCTCACCCAACCATCAGAATGATTAACAACAACCATTTTGTTTGCATGGGCGGCCGCCTCACTTTCTACTGGGCGCCCGCCGGCCAAATTGGGGAAAAAATTCAGGTTTCCGAATTTAAGTCAACTACATATGGAAACAACTATAAATACATATTTTAAAATTCTAGAACACAACCAGAACGTAGATGTACTAGTTAATTCAAAATATTGGTGATGATCGTCGAAGTCCAAAAAATAGCACACCACAAGTTGCCATACAATAATCTATCGAATAGTTTGATTGGTTATAAAATTACAACGTATGCACGAGAAGCTTTTATAAAATATGGATATGGATATGGAGTTGTATGAAAAAATTATTCAAAATAAATATTAATCCACTATTTTGGTTATCGAGATCAAAATGAAGCGTTCGTCGAGCTGAATTGTGAGTACGATAACTTGTAACTAAAAATTAATGTCATATTCCACGCTTTCATTAACCAATATGTCAAAATGACATTATTGATAAGAAAATACATGCCACGTTTTTGTAGCAATTCTAAGAAAGATGAAACTAAACATAAAGAAAGCACGATAGTTGTGTAAGCAAACTCTATGGTATTGAATGCACATTGGCATCACAATGGTCACTCAGAAATTTGCTAATCAATATAGATTTTAGTGACACATTGAGCACGCAGAACGAGAAGAGAGGTTTCTGGTGGTTCAATTCGAGTATTTCGAGTATCGGAACCCTTCATCAAACTTCGGGTACTTCGTAAATTGAATTAATCGGTTTCATGTAATTTAAGGAAACTTGATGTTTTGGAGAAGTTTAGTTCCATTTAAAATGTCCACCCTTTGATATGATGCTGAAACAAGATGATTGACAAAGTTTCACGTGCCTTTATTCTTTATCAAGGATAATCCAACATGCAAATATATCCGACGACCTAGTTAAGGCCGAATTTGGCCATGGGTACATACAAGATCTCAATACGACATCTTATATCTACTTCGTTCCGTCAAGAGAAATATTACTTCTCCAATCAGCTCGAGAGGTGCATAAGACATTCTGCATTTAGCTTTAGCTTCGACATAATCACAACAACGCAAGAATTAGCAAATATCCTACAAGAGTCTAGCCTTTGAAAAGGTAAATCCAGTAACTCTTTAACTCATCCATTGAAACAAATAAATGATTTACCTATACCTTTGTATAGAAAGCATGATCACAAACATGTTTTATTGATGTGATTTGACGAATCAAAAGGAAATTGGGTTTGTTGACCTCATTTTTTGTACCGTTGATACGGACTGTAGATATCGGGCCCAATCGTATTCACGCAAGCTAATTCCACTACGTTTGAACAGATTACTAGTCGATGATATTTCGAATTTGAATGTGGAAGAAACATTATAACACGAGACAAATATGTTCGAACACCGGCAAGATATATGAGCAGAATCGTGGGATAAGTAACGATCAACAAAAACCAAACTAAAAATCAAGATCAATTATCTAACTTTCTTAACCAAAGATTTTACTCAAGAGGAGAAAATATATAGCTTACAGTAGATGTATTTGCATTACCCCGAATGACACAGAGGGGGAAATATTTATAGTATTAAATGAGAAATGGTGTCCATTGAATGAAAAGACATACCTCATCTCTTTAATCGAAACATCTTATTCTAGGCATCAATTTTGATCCAACTAGCGTGTTGCACATTGAATGCTCTAAAAAGGGACAACCACCTTACAACCTATGTTAACAAGATTTCGAAATATTACTCATTACAGGAGCCAAATCAATCATTCGAACAATATTTCATAAATTCAAAATCTTCAAAGGTGGGTCGTCACTCATCGTGATAGAGATTCGGATTTAACCTCGTTGGGTCTCACCACTTCGGCATAGGGGCTTCGACAAGTCCATTTTATGAAACTGCTTCTATGAAAATGGAGTTCGATAGGTCCTATGTGCTCCATGAGTGTTGCCACGTGGCTTCGGCAAAATGGGCTTTGGTGGGTCGGTTGCAATCCTAGTGGAATGCCAAGTAGGCTTCATGTGGGAGCTTTGGTGGCGAGGCGTAACAAGGTCTATTCTTTCTTGATGCTCAGGTAGCTCGACATGGCAGACCGTTTGTATAAAAACACTGATTAGAGATCATGATTTCTCGACCAAGCAATGCATCTAATTTGAGATGTACCCAAGTTGGAACTGCATTTCCTTTTGCAACATCACAAGTCGAATCCATTCAATACTAGAAGTTCCTTCACCAGAAAAAGCATTCCCAGAAGAGGAATGCCGACTGAACAGTTAGCAAAGTTACCCTTTGCTAGATGGAACACCACTCAAAGCAGCCTCATTGAAATGGGTTAAGCTAGCTAGTACGATTTCCCTTCAAATTCCCAAGAAATACTCCTCACCAATTGTTTAAGTCTACCCGATAAGTCCAAGTTCTTGACATTATTTCTCACGCCGAATAAAGCTACTCAAACACGGGAAATTGACAATGTTTGGTGACAGATGCTATGTGGCAACACTTGTATGGTTGCTTTATTTATTTATTTAACTGTCAAATGAAAAAATGACACGTGTTTCCCTATTTTAAATTCTGTCACTGAACCTATTTACGTAGCATGATTCTTCTCACTCAACACCATGATTAAGCAACCAAAGGAGAATCAAATGAATATCTACTATTTTTGCATAGAGCCAAACTATGATCCACTAGTTAGAAAGAATTGATAATCATTATAAAAATTACATGAATCATGTTAAGGTACAAATTTAAACAGCAAATCAAAGGAAAATGGTTTCCATTACATAAAAAAATTGCATCAAAAAATTTACAGAATCATACTTTAACCACGGCCTTATCTTTCAACAAAGCTTCGACCGCTCTCCATCCCGAAACCAAAGCTCCATCAAATGTGGCACTAGTTACATAATCTCCACATATGTACAATCCGGGATTTACTCTCGGGCTCTTCCTCAAATCCGTGGGCGGGCATTGGTTTGGCTGGGCAAATGGGATCCTATACAGCCTCAAATAACTCCACGAACCAACCACTCCCTCCCCAAACCACCCCGACAACTCCTTCACCACCCTCTCCACCAACTCTTCATCGGACACATCATCATACAGCCCAATAAGAGACACTGACACCAATGCCTTGCCAGGTGGGGCATACGACTGGGCAACATTGGTCGCGAAAAACATGTTATTTACAATCCCTCGACCTGAGCCATTTAAGAACAAAACCGGGTCTTTAACCGGGACCTTGTCACTATCCATCGAGAAATACAAACAAACAGTGCTCCGAACAGGCTTCTTCACCCGACCCGGATCCCATTTCCCAGCCAAAATCTTAACAGCTTCGAACTCTTCAACTGCCAATATCACTCCTAGTTCACTCCTGACGACCTCCCCATTTTCCAAATTTACGGTTATACCCTCCTCCAACTCCTGATTTATCGCAACTACCCTCGAATTCAGTAGAACTGAATTAGGGTTCAATTTACCCGCCAATTGTTCGGGAATTGCGGCAATGCCGTTCGCCGGGAGGGTGTTATCTCCGAGAGCCAGACATTTGAATATAAAATTGAAAAGACGCGACGTGGTTTCCAGCTCCCTATCAAAGAAAATCCCTCCAAAAAAGGGTCGAAAAAATCGGTCCAAAATCGAATCCGAAAACCCAATTTTCCTCAACAAATCAATCGTCTTCACCTCCTCGGCAATCAAAATTTCATCATCTGACTGTGTCAAAACCCTAATTCTAGTCAACCCAATCAATATTTTATCAAAAACACTACCAATGGGGTTTGCAAAACTCTGTAAAGAATCCGAAAAATGACGTAATGGGTCGGCAACAACGTGAAATCCACCATCATAGTAAACCTGCGCCCCAGAGTAAAACTTCTGAAGATTCAAACTTTGGTAATCTAAAAGTTTTTGTGCTTGAGGATAAGCAGTGATGAAAATTTGAAACCCGCGATCAAGAATGAAGCCGTCGACGAAGTCAGTGCGCACACGGCCACCGACGGCGTCGGATGCATCCAGGAGGAGAAATGGGATCTTCTCAGCGTGAAGCCGAGTGGCAGCAGCCAAGCCGGCTAGCCCAGCGCCAATGACAACTACTCCGGTTGATGGGGAAGAACTTGGGTTGTTGCTGTTAGGTGGAAGAGAGTCCAGGGAGATTTGCCGTGAGGAAGCATTTGGTGGTCTTGAACTGATAGATTTGATGTGCGAGGAAGATGGGTACGAATGGAATGAGAAAGGAAAAGAGAGTGCAGTGAGATTCATTTGGCAGAGGAAGGGACTTGTTTCTGTGTGATACTACTTTGATGATGTGATTCTGTCCTTTGGATGGGGTTTGGTTCTTCATTATCCACTTGCCTCTCCTAAAATGAATCATTCTACTTCATTATTTGACAATCTTGACATCGTCACATTTAACCATAATTGTCGAGATTGTACAAATAGGTTAATTCTCCTAAAATTACATAGCAAACTGGGCTCCATGACACTAGCTAGCATGTATCTCCTAAAACTAAAATAATGAAAATTTTAATTAGACTAATTCAAAAATAAATAAACATATAGTTCATCTATGCATAACACCCTCCAACCAGAACTTTTGTCCAATATCTAAAAATGCAGTAAACCAATTTCAAAGGAGACTTTCAATTCAACCTTTGTTATTTCCTTCCAATTATTTCACAGATCATCGGCAAGCTAAATGCCAGACATTGGCTTCATAAAAATTAGCAAGTTGAACGTGATATTACCAAAGGCTTAAATTAGGGATACAAGATACCTGAATCAGCTGCAGTTGCCTCAGACTATGAAGTATACTAGTCGGAGAGATACAAACACATATTTATTTTCTGCTTCAGTGAACTGGTAAGATCAATGTTTGCAACAATATACCCATAACAGACATCTGATTTATGTTAGTGTAGGTTTAAGTGGTTCTCAACCCTTTGATTAAATGGATGGCTTAGATTAAAACTTATAAAATATTTTCTTTGACTTCTCTTGGAAGTTTGGAATGGTACTCTTCAAAATTCAAAATGGGCACAAGACTTTTGCTACATATATTACTATTTAAAAGGGTCTCCTTCCTTTTTCTCTCTCCTTGGAATGCATGTGACCTCTCTTTCTTCTCTAACTCTCTGCCCGTTTTTAGCTTCTTTTCCTTTGCTCCAAAAATCAACCACATAGCCAATAATCTATAGAAACTCTTGGGTATTTCTTTGGCCTGAAATAGTGGCAAAGAGTGTTGGTTTCTCTGTTGATTTTAGGCTTGATTGTTGGTGGAAATCTTAGCTATTTTGGGAGATCCCTTGATCGATGATCCAAGCCAAGTGAGGAAGCATTCTTACCGGTTCTTATACTCTCTATGGAAGGTGATTTGCATAAACATGGAAGTTGTTCCTGAGCCTAAAGCCTTACCATTTTCGGCCAGTCAAAAGGGAGTAAAAGTTCCTATTAGATTCCCACATTACTTGGGAAAATATAAATGATCCACTTAATAAGATGAGGGCAATCCTCCCCTAATAAGCCGGTTTTATTAGGTGGAGTTAGGC
>CAIGRF010274111.1:35014-48067 GCA_903798235.1 Fraxinus ornus
AGGTCCATACTCAGAATGGTTGTATGGTATTCAAACGAAGTTCACTCAAAAAGCATCACAAGTTCTTTGAAGCTAAGGGGGAAAAACAATTAGCGGCAAACATACACATGTCAATTAAATAGTCACAATTTCATACTCTGGGAGTACTAAAACATTTCTCACGAAAATTCAGAATCTATTTTTCGCAAACTAGACACGGCATTCATTATTTTCCTATGATACTTGATCTATAAGCTACTCTAACATTACGAAGAGTTCTTGTAGAAAAGAAAGTAATCTTAATGCCATAAACTTGAGTAGAACTATGTATTCTAGGTGGATCACAGAGAATTGGAAAAGGGAATAATTTCTTTTGCCAAAACACTATATAAAGTCAATACATGATCTGATGCCTTGAGCTTACGGTCCAAATTGGTGCATCACACTCATGGTAATGATTGAAGTTAAGAGTTTCAAAATTTGCTAATAGGCTGATTGGATATCAACATATCATCATTCATGCTTTATGGTTTATCTGCGTTGATATTGGCTAACAAATAAGCCAATGAGCCATATCAGATGCACTACATATCTTCAAACACTACGTTCCACCTGTCAAATGACTTAAATGGTAGCAAAAAGCTACAGAAGCAAAATGAAGCAGCAGAATGCTAGATTGCCAATCAAATAAGGATGCTCGCCCAATCAATCAGAGAAAGCACTGCTATGAAATATCATCACGGGTTTCTCCAGGAACAAACATAAATAGAAAATCTAGACCGAAAAGAGACACATACAAGCACAAGAACATAAAGAAAGAGGCAAGCTCGTGTCAAGTATGAACTTTCAATATACACGAGTTTAGAAGATATATTCTTCACCTCAAGGTACTAATATGCACATGGTATCAGACAAGAATACTGTCTATTATCAGTTAAGTATACTGTGAAATGTTAATCACACAGTCCATTAAACTCCAGTCTCTGTGCTACAGCCTATAAATTGTTCCAAAAACAAATAACTGTAAACCCAAAGCAAAATATGTTTCTTCTAAAGTAGTGGCAAGTATGATAAGTCTATTTTACCTTGGTTCTGCAACCAAAACCGAGTTATATCATGTGGATTTTTTAGTAAAAGCATCTACTCCTAGCAGAATTCCAGAAACACCGGCAATCTTTTCCTAGAATGGATAACATAGAGGCCCCTCTGTATGTAAGCATCCATGTCTTCTTTTGAGGGATTCTTTTCCTCAAACGAACCAGAAGATAAAGAGACAGCTATACCATCGTCAAGAGGAGTCCAATCTGAGTTTGTGAATGCAGTAATTGGGGTTCTGCTTCTCCCAACGGCACCAGATGTTTGTTCTACTTTGGTGGATAATGTTGGTAAGGCCATTTGTATTGGCAGTGGTGGAGAGAGGGCTTCTACTGCTGCTCTGACTTTGTGATGAACAAAGAGGCACTTTGAGCCATGTGACGATGATCCTGATCCACCTGAACTGTCGGATGATTTGCTGCTCGGTGCCTACAAAATTGCAGAAGCCACAAAATATGTTACAAGAAATCATATACAAAATCATCACTTCTTAGTTCAGTTGATTTTAATTTTTAAATTGATGTTAGAGGATTAATCAAGAAAAACATTTTATCAGTTTTAATCCTACCTCAAATTTATTCTTGCATGAGAAATGAATAGGACGGAGCTCTTCTTTCCCATGAGCGAACTGTTCAACTTGGAATAAATGCAATTGCATTACAATTATATGGTGAGCACATATCAAAATAGTATATTCTTCATTAACCACGTGGTACTACAATTAAAGCACGTTAATGTTTTAAGTACTCAACAAAACCATGAAGAAACAAGACATTAATCTGAACCGTATATTGATCTTGTAAATACATATAAACATTTCGGTTACGATACTTCATGATGAGAGGGAATAAAAGTGACCTGGCATTTGGAACCAAATCGGCATATACCGGAATCCTCCCAAAACGGACACATTTCAGTTCTGTAGTCAAAGCTCCTACCAGTAATGCCCTCAATTTCCCTGCAGCCGCCGGATTCAGATGATATCGGCAGTGACCTAATCCTAATTCCACCGCTACGGTCGCCTTTATTAAACTTCCGTACCGAACTTTCGTCCATCACCAGCACATCCTTATCGAGCTTCACCGGTGGTGACTCCAGGTTCTCAATCGCTGCCAGCGGCGACAAGTGCTCACTGAAGGCTGTCGCCAGCGAGGTGGAATGGAGATACTTCGGCGGTGATGGAGATTTTGAGCCATCGAAAGCGTACGGATCGGAGATTGCAGTCAGTCGCAACTTCTGATAACGACGGCCAACAAAATCTTTTAAATTGATTGATGAATCACTGTAGTTCAAGGACTCGTGCTTTGCAGCTTTCGAGGAACTATGAACGTTTTCCATGGAGTTCTCTTTCTACTATTAAAAGTGGATGAAATTGAACTTGTATCTACGAATTCTTGTTAACATAATCAAAATTGCATCGGAAATTCAGAAATTTTGCACGAATTGCGACTTCAAGTTACATTAAGGAAATTCAAACCTGATGTTTCTACAACATATTATGCATGTGTACATGCAAAAGGGCGCCATATCTGTATTTGAAATCCTCACAATAACAGAAGGAAGTGATAAACTTTGAGAAAAGTAGCAGTCCAAGACCATCCACCCTTGCATTTAAAGGAAAAATAATGCTATATCATATAATGATAATAATAATAATTCTATTCAATACCATGAGTGCTTGGCACCTATCCATGTCATAGTGGAATTATTGTTATATGGTTCAATAAATTGACCTCAGTATTACATAGACGGTGCTAAGCACCAGTAAGAATGAATAATATTACTCATAATGAAAGCTGCTTATAAGTTCCAATAATACGTCGAAAAGTTCCATACCTTCTTGATAGAGTCAGGTCAAGAAGTTAAAGTGTTTAGTTTCAAGAGGTCAATAAATAAAAAGAGATAATTACAGAGTTGTGCTTTTAATTTTTGATAGATCTACAGCAAGACTCTCTCCAAAATTGTTATGACCCTAAAAATTATGTACAAACCGAGGATGATCCTCAGAGTGAGATGAAATTAAATGATACGGTCAATAAAATGGATCTCTTATTTATACATTTAATTGGTCTTATCATTTTATCTCACACCATCTCCTACACGAATGGAGATGATTCCCACTTTGTACATATTACATTATTCTTTAGGTCACATCCATTGACATCTAAATTGGTCTTGAATACTAGTACTCTTCTTATTTATGGAGGGGTCAAAATTTCGACTTTACGGAAACTTCAACTTCAGATCTAAACTCTACTCGAATCAACCAGCTCAGAGTTTACTAGTCATAAACTTCGACCAAGTGTATAACTTTTTAAGCATTAGAGAATTCATGAATGCGAAACCATTACCCAAAGAATAAGCTGTATAATTACAAAATACCCAAACATTCAAAGTACAATGGGAATAAAAATCCTATTACCAACATACAATACAAATTACAGGGTATCACTAGACAATTTTCAAAAATTACGTACACAGTTACAACAGTAGATTATTCAAAATACTAACACATAAACACAAGTCGAAGAATTTTCTAAAACCAACTCAAATCCCCATCAATAGCATTCTTCAGGTTTCCCCCAAGTAAGGACATGAGTCCACCACCATGCACCCTTCCCTCCGGAACCACACAATCCAAGCTCTTTCCAGCACTGGTACTGTCAAGGTTGCTGGTATTGTTCGTTTCCACTTGCTTCTCGGGACACAATGAGGCCTTCATCGATAAAGGAACCAATACCTGAGGAGGTATAGGATGTGACCTTTTTGCTCGTTTTTCAAGTGAATCGGGAGAATCTGAGATCACACTAACTTCGGATGAAGAACTAGTGTTGTCAAAGCTGCTCCTAGCAGTAGAGGCAGCTGGTACCAATCCGTGGAAGAGTCTAGGCCCAAGCATTCCTCCTCCGTTTGTTGCTCGTCCCCGAACCAGGCTGCTATGTGCAGCACATAGCCCACTCTTTCCTCTTGCAAACTTTTCACATTTTCCACCTCCCCAGTTGCACCTCTTTCCACCACCATGCGCCTTGCAGAAGTCGGTGCTACCTTGAGCGCTCTTTCCACAGTTTTCAAATTTGCAACGCTTTCCTCCACCATGCCTGACACAGCAATCAGTTCGGCCACGAGCACTCTTGCTGCAGCCTGGAACAACACACCTTTTTCCACCACCATGAGCAACACAGAAATTGGTACCTCCGTGCACACTTTTTGGGCATATCCCACCACCATCAAAGAGGCAGCGTTTTCCACCACCATGCCCTTTGCAGAGAGGCGTACTCCCCTCGGCACCTTTGGTGCACCCTGCAAATTCGCACCGTTTTCCACCACCATGTGCTTTGCAAAACGTGGTGCTACCTTGCGCACCCTTGGTACAACCCAGGAATTGGCATCGTCGTCCACCACCATGGGAGATGCACAAGCCAATCTGTCCCTCAGCACTTCGACTGCAACCTTCCACCTTACACCTCTTACCCCCACCATGCCTGATGCAAAGACCAGACTTTCCACGAGCAGCTCTAGTGCACCCTCCTGGATACCCACATCTTCTTCCACCACCATGCGCTATGCAGTGGTCTGTCTTCCCTTCAGCACTTTTAGTGCATCCAAGATGCTCACACCTCCTGCCTCCTCCATGGGCTTTACAATAGGCAGTTCGGCTCTCAGCACCTCTATTACATCCAGGTTTCAGGCATCTCTGTCCACCCCCGTGGCCAATACAAAGACCTGTTCCCCCTCGTGCTCCTTTTGTACATCCAGTAAACTTGCATCTTTTTAGTTTACTAGATCTGTGGTCTGAAGATGCCCCAGCTAGAGTAGGTTCAGATATGGTGCTCATCGAATAATTAGAGATGCTAGAAGGTTCAGCACTGAGCTCGGAAACCTGGCAATGGGATTTTGCACCAAAATTTGAAAGCTCATCAGTCATCAACGAAATTTTATTACTTTCCATTCTAGGAGCCAAAAGTAGCGTCGGCATATAGCCACCGGATTTCTTGGCTGACGTAGAACCCTCATCAACAACAAGGGTTGCAAGCCTATGACCATCTGAAAACATTCGATCCTGGTGATGAAGTGCACCAGAAACATTCTGCGTAGAAGCAGAAAATTCAAGCATATTCGAAACGTCATCTGTGTCCCCAGACAGTCCTAGTTTTAGAATCGAATCATAGTCAGATGTCAATCCCTGAGTAAATATGGTTGTTGAACCTTTGTTTTTATTACCCTGAGTCGCACAATAATCATCAGAATATGTACTAGGTGTTGGACCCAATCCAAGCACTAATTTGCACCCATCATCAGGAACATTTTTATAGATACTCTGTCCTCCATCTTTCGTTCGACTGCTCCCAAATGCAGCTGTATCACGTCCTTCATAGCCAAAACAATCCAAAAGTAAAGCAGTATCTCCAATATTGCCGTTCTTCCTCAGCTCACGGTTCCAAGAGGGAAACTTGCGATTCGTATTAAAATTCATCATGATGTATATTATACTGTAGGAATGATGGGCCAGGTAGCAGAAGAAACTAACATTCTAGCAGGAATATCCATAAATCAAAATGAAAAAGGCAAGTGAAGTAAATCTGAACAAACTACCTCCACCACTCACAAAACCTGAGGTGTCTGACCTGTCCATTATATGAATGTCTTGTGGAAGCACAGGATATTCTTCTCAAAGCACTGTGTTAAGAAGAGAATATGATAACATTTTTGCGACAGAAACCTACCCACCAGTCTTGCCTCGTAGTGGAAAATCTTCTAAGATTCGTTGACCTGACAGAAGAAGGAAGATAATGCCAAACTATTAATGCTTATACAACAGAGAATGCTGAAAGTTCTAAAATGCTCGCCAAAAACAGACAATCAACAACTGCAGACTTACGATTAGAGTCAATTCATTTAGGCAGAGAAAAAGTAAATGGATCTTAAAACCAAAAAAAACTGAAAAAGAAGGGGGAGAGGGCAACTGATTAATTTGGATAGAGAGTAAAAATTCTCAGGTGCACAACTTAGCCATAAAAATATTATTATATATTTATTTTAAAATGAAATGAGAAAAGGAAAACAAACTGCAAAATATAAAAATACGATTTGCCATTTAATTGACAATAACCATTAGTAAAATTCGAAGCTTTAAAAAAACCCAATTAACAAGTTTCTTCAGGACAATATATGGGGGTATCACTAGCCAGGTAATCTGCGAGTAAACCTTAATCCAAAGGTCACAAGTTGGCCCGTTTAGCTTCAGAACAGAGCAGCAACCAGGAAGGTGCTATTAATTCATTATACTGGGATAGAAGGAATAGTTAACGACAATATATGTAACATTGACGGTGCAAAGAAGAATATTACCATATTGTCACATCCCTGGCAATATATACCAAATTCGAGGTCAGTTTTTCACCAGATTCCGAAAGACACCATAAAATAAGATAGTTTCCCATTACTTCATCACCATGACAGCAGGGACGGATACAGGTGGTCGCTTATAAGCATGCAACGTGCATGGATTATTATTGCATTCAAAATCAAGGTGAAAAGAATCATTCATTTGTTTTCACTGGAACTCATACAGTCATATAGTGCGCATGTTAAGAAACGGTGGGAAGATGAAAAAGAGAAAAAAAGAAAACAATAACATATATTCAAATATGAGAAATAAAACATCTATTTATAAGGAAGCTTATGTGTAAAACTCTATCACTTATTGGAATCCCTCAGTAGAGACAACTGAAAATGACCAAATATTTACAACTCAGGAAAATCAAGCAAATAGATTTGGGGGGAGGGGGGAACTACAGTAATTATGATATGAATTCACCCTAACAATACTAGCATTAAAGGAAAAGCCAAAAAGCAAAGTTAAAAATTCCATTTGAAAATGCTAGCCCCTAAATGGAAGTTGGTACAAAAAGGATTTAGACACCATTAAGAAACCAGTAAATTTTAAGTGGGCACACGGGAAATGCAAAATGCTCAAATTCAGGTCACCAAGATTAAGTCAACAAATAATGCACAAGTTGAAGGATCCCTCGTTTATCTACTATTTAACAAGAACCAGCTGTCTCCATAGTGTAATAGAAGCACTTTATTTTACAATATTACATCAAATATCACATAGAATAATTTTAAACGTGTGGTAGGCAAAACAAAATATTCAAATTAATTGAAATTTGCTTTGACCTGAATGTATTTTATCTTTGCATTTTCATCTCATAAAACTAATGAAGGGAAAAAAAAACAAAAAAAACTATAGGTCATGAATTGATGAAAGGAGGAATGATGAATGAAAAAACACAAGGACAAGAGGAAGAAAGTAAATCAAAGAAGGAATACCTTCCATATTGAAAATTACAACATGAGAATTTGACAGTACAGAAACTACAAGTCAATTAAACACCTTAGATAACCTATTTTCTGTTGTGAGAAATGTATCTTAAGTTAATCGTAAGACATAATTAATTTGCTGAATTATGTTTTTAATAAAGATATTAGATAGCAATTGGCAAAAAGAAGTCCCGAGAAATAAATCGAGGAAATAGATAAAATAAGAAAAGGCATTCCAATAAAAAGATAGTCATGTTTTACGTTACTCTTTTAACTTTTTTAGTTAGAAACTATGTCGAGTTTGAAGGCTAAAGGTGAAGAATATACAACTAAGGGGCTATGATAACCACCTAACCATGTCACGATCACAAGGCAAGATGTCATATATCACTCACACACTCGATAGTTCACGTACCATTACGGCCAATGAAAACTATGAGAGGATTAATACTTCCCCATCTACTCAAACACCGACAACCTTTCTCTCCCTCTGATCGAATGTAACAATTACTTTAAATTCTAAACCTTAATTAATGTTTCTAAATACAATAGAACAAATTTATGAGTACAGTTTCGGAAATGTCAATCTTAAAGTATTCTTTTGATATTTACTCAACAAGATTTGACAGCTCAAAAACAATACTTACGTCTCTACCATGCATACTAATCTCATTTCAACTCAGTATTCATGTCTGATTTTCAGGTCAAATCCCTTTATTCGTCTGTAAAATTTAGCAATAAAACATGAGATCTAAAAGTTTGCCATAATAAAGATTATATAATTGAACACTTGAAAATAGAAAGCCTTGATTTTTCAGGAGTTTATGTTTTACTTCTGGCCACTCAGAATCGCCACCACCGCACCCCACCCAAAAAAAAAAAATTAATAAATAAGGGGAAAAATTCCCATCTTCAAACACCCAAAACTTAAATAAAATCAAAATAAAAAACACCCATCAAACTGTTTGTGGTAATCTCAAGGCAAAAGAAATAGAAAACCCACATAAGTATAAATACAGAGGACCTAAACAAGTATTCAATTACTGCAAGACAGTACTATAATTGTGAATCAACTGGAAGAAAAAAAAAATAAAGAAATGGAAATTACCCGTTAGACGAAAATTCTGGAAATACGGCAACTTAGGGAAATCATTCTAGAAAACCCCAATAACAGTAATTTAGTCGAGAGAGAGAGAGAGAGAGCGTGTGAAAAAATGGAGAGAGAGAGCAGCTACTGCTACAAGTTGAACTCCAACAAAATGTACAAAACAGCAACTGGAAAGAGAAGGGAACAAAATTAGTGTTTTAATATAATTGATCAAGTGCGTCACATGTGTCTAATCATATGTCTGAGTTTACCTGAAATGCCCTTTTGTGACGGTTTACTTTTTAAAGAAAGTGACTGTTTATGGTTTTAACAAAAAAAAATACATTCTTTCAAAATTCATTTTCAACCATCAGTCTGTTTAGTAACAATTAAAATCTAATTAAAATTGAAAATATGATAGTTGTTGGATCTCACCCGTTTAATAAAAGTCAACAATAACGGCTAATTTTCAATTTTAATCTCTATCAAACAGGCTCCATATATTTTTAGGGTCTGTTTGTCTCTCATTTTGGAAGAAGAAATAGAGTTAAATGATTGATGTACACTTTTAAGGGCCCGTTTATCTCTCTTTTTTGAGTTTTGAATAATATTTTTTGGAAAATGTATGGTTGAAAAGTAAAATAATTTTATTGGTTTGTATGTAGAATATTTTATTAAAAAAAGGTTGAACCCCAACCTTAAGGACCCCGCCTCGCCTCGCTCCTAAAGTATCGTGGAGGAGGTAAATCGCTGGATGTACCTCAATAAGCTAGGGTACAAGAGCTGTTATACTGGTGCCCACAAAGATTCCAATTCCAAACAATCGAACCCTCACACTGCGACTGCCAGCTCAGTTGAGACTACCTCACTCTTGTCATTTGCACCACTGAGCTATGCCCCGAGAGGCATACCGCATATGTAGAATATTTTATTAAGTGAATATGTGGTGGAGATTGTTTATTGTAGCAAATAATGTTTGAAAAAATGGATGACAAACAAAAACTTAATAAAATAATATTGTTATCATATCAATAATTTTTCCTTACTTTTTAAGCACATATTTCTCATCACATAACTATTTAAAATACATTATTTTCTTAATAATATCTATCAAACACACTCTGAAAAAGAGTAGAGCTGGGAAGTATGTATGAAAGATTTATTTAAATTATAAATAAATATAAATGAGCAAATCTGATCTCCTGCATTCAATGGGTAGAATAAAATTTCTTGCTACTCACATGGCAGGGAGAACCTTAAATGAGAGGTAGACGTATAGTACTTGTGCATCCTTCAAATTTGTAGACAAAAACTGATTTGTGTGTTGATAAATATATGTCAAACATAGGCTTATATTCTATTCGAACCAAGCCCATTCCCATCAATCACATAGCGTTCCACTTGATTTTCTTGTGTCATGTTTTCATAATGAGAATTTTATGGCTCATATAGTTTTGTCACATTTTGTCGTCGTCTCATATTTGCTAGACATATTTAAATGGGATAAATCTATTTGTACCTAAAATGTGCTAGGCGGCCCCTTATTATACCTAAAATGTGCCAGCGCCTCCCAATAAAGGGCCGTCACTTGTCAATTCGGTCAAAAATTAGCTCCGTTCGGTAGAGATTAAAATTGAAAATATAGTCATTATTAGGTTCCACTCGTCTAATAAAAGTTAACAATAACGGCTAGATTTTCAATTTTAATCCGATTTTAATCTCTACCGAACGGGGCTTATGTTAGGTACACGTAACATAACACATCTAGATAATGTAATTGATTTTCATGTTCATTTCTTTTAATTATGTATATTTTTATTGTATATAATTAATCCATTTAGCGCTTAATACTTGAATAATTTTACATGTGAAAATTTTGATACTTATCTATATCGGGGAAAAACCATTTGTACATAAAATTTTGACAAAATGGCATGTGTTGCTCCCCCAATGCCTTTTGTCAACCTTTTTGTCAAATTTTTTTGTACCCCTAGCATGATTCATCTATATCGAGTAATGTAGTACAAACGTGTCATTTTGAGCTAAATATTTACTTTAGTAATTTATTAACAAACATGTAGGACATGGTATAAATTTGGAAAATAACGTTGCAGTTTTTTCGCTAAATTTATGTACGAAGTAGTGATTACATGGTACAATTTTACCGCTTTTAAAAAAATATTTCAAATAGTTCGTAACAATATTGATACAATATGTGAGACTTTTCTTTTTTATTTATTTACACAAACTATCGAAATAATTATGTAATATAAAGAAGGAAAAGGATAGAGCCATGCAAAAAATAACTTTGGTGTACGAAGATGCATTCATTGTTTCAAATTCTGCTATTGTTGTTCTTTTCGATGTCTAATCTTATTTGGAAAGTATTTATAAATATTTTAAATTATGGGAATATATAAATGAGCGCTGATAAGTGTACAGAGTTTGCAGGTCTCACGAAATATGTGAATATGAAAATAATTTGACAAATTATAAATTGATTATAAATATTAGCCAAACATGGAAATATGATATTTGGAAACAAGAGCAAGGGTAATTAGGACATTACTTGGTGTTTTTCAAATTGTTGAGGACAGGGTAGGAAAATGAGTGGTGGAGATGGAATTGTCGTGGCACGTCCTAATCCCCCACCCGCCCACTTTGATTTGTTGCTTTGGAAATAAAATATAAAAATAAAAATAGAAAATCTGGCAACTAAGTTGAGCTGGCCTAGTACGGCACGTGCTGTCGGCTTTGGCTCCACTCATGTAATGTGCTGGCTTGACAAATTTGCAAAGATAGTCCAAATCTATGGCCCTTTTGTGAAAATAGTCCTATTCTTTTACTCTCGAGTCTCGACACTGACCCCTTAACCTATTTTTTTTTTTCTTGTGCACCAATAATCTTTTTTCATGATTTAAGTCCACCTCACCTTTTAACTTTGTGAGTGCCTCTCACATGCTCATTTAAAAGGGTAAAAATATCGTAGCACCATTGGTGTACACATTTGCAGTCACCATCATTTTTCCTATGTTAATATTTTGTTATCAAATTGTGATTTATTCATTTTTACTTCGATATGTGGTGCAACGTATTCCTATTTTTCATTGTGAATTACTAGTATTTGTAAAAAGTTTAGCTAATTGAAGCACTTCTGATTTTGACTATCATTGAGAGAGAGAGAGAGAGAGAGAGAGAGAGAGAGAGAGAGAGAGAGAGAGAGAGAGAGAGAGAAATTGGGCCCTTGTTTGGTCAGGATTAAAAATCAATATTTTATTAATTCTTTTTTAAAAATTAACGAGATATGTTGTTGAGAAGTTAAGATTTCATTAAATATGTGAATAAAATTTATTATTAACTTTGATTTAGATTAAAATAGATTATAATCCCTACCAAACCCCTAGGTAATAAATAGACGTGACAATGAGATTTATTATAATCTACTTATAACGAGAGGAATAATGAATCACACGAAGCCCCCGTTTGGTGCACATTATTTTCAAAAGAATGCATTTTTTTGGTTGATGTGATGTGGAATATGTGGTTGAAAAAGAAGGAAAAGTTATTNTTTTTTTGGTTGATGTGATGTGGAATATGTGGTTGAAAAAGAAGGAAAAGTTATTGATGTGATGGAAAATATTATTTTATTGAAGAATGTGTGGTTGAAAATGAGTAGAAGAATGAGAATTAAAAAAATAATGTGGATCAAACAGGGACGAAATATATGAATAATAAGTGAATGACAATATGATTATGTAATTAAAATTAAAATTTAACTTTGATTAAAAATTATAAGTAACTTATTATAATGTTACTCGTACGTAAGCATGGAATGTGTGATATTAATATATTTTTTGACCAGAAAATAAAAATTGTTTTAAAAAAAAAAAAAAAAAGTAGAGGCGGCTTCACCACTTCAAAATGTCAGACTTCAACTACCCATCACTCGTCCTTCGCACGAGGCTACTGCACTCTCCATTCGCTGCATTAAGTAACACCAGAATATGGTACAAAAACACGCGTGGATACCTTATTGGCAGATTCCTCTAATACATTGATGATTCTGAGAGGATTCCAAGTGTGCTTCCTATGAATTTCTGTCCACTTTTCTTGTACGTGTAGGTCAACTCAATTCTAACCTCATTAATTACATAATATTTGACGAGAAATTGAATTAAAAAAAGGAGCAAATCTATTTGTACAAAAATGAATTTGCCAGAAATTCAACAGATAACTTACATGGGCTCCCATCAGGGGCGGAGGCCCATTAGGCCCAGTGCGGGCAAATGCCCGCACTGAACTTTTGGGCAAAAAAAAAATTTTGATGGGCCAATTTTTTTTTTTTTTAAAGGAATTGAAACACCAGTCCAACCCGGCAAGCCCAATAGCAAAACAAACAATAGTCCTTCACAGCTCCACTTCCCATTCATTTCGAAATTGGAATTGGGGCAAAATCAATTTCAATCTCTCCTCTTCAATCTTCGGTCGCCCTTCGCCGGTCGTTCTCCCGTCGTCGCAGCTTGTCCCGCCGCGTCCGCCCCCTCTTCTCCTCTTCTTCCACCGCGCCG
>CAIGRF010274131.1:0-17197 GCA_903798235.1 Fraxinus ornus
GGTCATGTTGAAGTCCCTTAAAAATCAACATTGTATAAGGATTGGTGCTCCTTGTTGTAAGTCACCGTGTGAGTCATATATTGAGGTCCCGTAAAGCTCAATAGTGTGGGTCGTGTTGAGATCCCGTAAAGTTCAACATTGTATAAGGATCGTTGCTTCTTGTTTGTAAGTCACCGAAAGCATTGTAAAAGGTTGGATTGCACCATAAGTCAATCAATATAGTAAAAATGCCTTGCTCGTGCCGGAGAGCTTAGTAACGGAGGACGTAGATCATTGCTTTGGATCGAACCTCCATAATTGTATCTTTTGCATCTTCTCTCCCTTTTACTTATCACTTTCATATTTGCACTTATTATTTGATTGATCTACTTGCTTGAACTTGCTTACGATTATTAATTTGTCAACGTGTTTTTTAACTTACGTGAATTTAGTTAATTATTCGAAAAAGTTTTAAAAACCAATTTACCCACTCTGGGTTAGTTATTCTTGGGCCAACATATTTTTGGGATATCCAAGAGACAATTGGATATCAATAATATAATCCCGTTAAGAAGGTGTTCATATCAAGACATGCCAAATTGCTAGAGGTATTTATTCTATGGGAGCAAAATAAATCTTAAAGGAGTTCAAGAATTCATGGATATAGTTGACTAGGTAGATGAACCTGAATTCGATCCCAAACTTGCTGAGGGATATACTCTTGATCAGGAAATGGAGACTCATAAGGACACGTCAGCTCCATGTAAATCTTGTAGGATCATTCGACCTTCTGGAAGGTACGAATCCATGATTACTAATTAGGCATTACTAATCGAGGATGACGAACATACTAATTATGCATATGCATAGTCAAGTGTTGACTTAAAGAGATGGAAAGAGGCCATGGAATCTAAGATGTATTTGTTGTATGTGGACAAGGTTTAGACCTCGATCGACTAGCCTAATGGGATAAAACACATAGGTAGTAAATGATTTTACAAGAAAAAGGTCAACATGGATGGAAACATCCCTACATACAAAGTAAGGCTAGTATCAAAATGTTATAAACAAAGACAATGAGTTGGATTTGATGAAACCTTTTAGTCTATAGCCATGCTAAAGTTCATTTGGATTTTGCTTGTAATAGTTGCATAACATAACTGTGAGTTATGCAAATGGATGCCAAAGCTGCATTCCTTAACATGAACTTACAAGAGGAAGTGTACATGAAACAACCCAAAGGTTTTGAATCCAAAGAATTCAACGAGATATGCAAGCTTGATGAATCCATATATGGATTAAAGCAAGCCTCTAGGAGTTGGAATCTTCGCTTTGATGAGACAATCAAATGGTTTGATTTTATCAAGAATGAAGATAAACTATGTGTTTATAAGAAGATAGTTGGAGCATTGTTGCATTCCTAATATTATATGTATGAGATATATTATAGGAAACGACGTCCTTGTATTTCAATTGTTGAAATTATGGTTGTCAAATAATTTTTCGTGATGGATATAGGAGAAGTAACTTGATCTATAGAGATAGATCGAGAATATTGCTTAACTCATCTCAATCTATATAGATAAAATCTTGAGAAGATTTTATATGGAGAAAATGAACTGAAAGTTCATAGAAACACTGATGCTAACTTCTAGTCAGACTAGAATGATATCATATCAATTAACATATTGGTTTACTCTTAAGCGGTGTGTTGGAAAGGTTCCAAATCGGAAATAATCCTTGATTTCATAATAGAAGGCTTATACATCATTGCCTTAGAAGGCAACAAAAGTTGTATGGATCACGAATTTCATTAATGAACTTGATGTAGTTCCTAACATTGTTGATCACATGCTTCTACATTGTGATAACAATGGAGCCATCGTTCAAGCGAAGGAACTAATGTCTCATCAATGATCTAAACATGTGTTAAGGCCGTATTATCTCATTGGAAAGATAATACAATGAAATGACGTAAAGAAAGAACGAATTCTCACAAGTTATTAAATTACAGATCTACTGAAAAAGAGTTGTAGCAGCATAACATGATCGTCATATAGACTCTTATGGTATATGATACATAAGATATTGGATCTAGTACAACTGGGAGTTTGTAAGTGTTATGCCCTAAGTCCAATCAACTTTAGAAATAAACACGTTTAATATATATAATTGAATTAATATTCTAATAAATTAAATAATAGAATCTGTAGATTCAAGTCTTGGTGATTTGTTAATTACAAAGAGTTGTGATTGTAAGATACAAATTACATATGACTGAATCTTAAATCGTCTGTGGTCATATATAATAACGAGATACGGATATCGTTATTACGAATAGACCATCACCTGTGACATTTTTTACTTGAGAAGTAAGTAGATGATCTCACAAGCTAAAATGTAATGACATTTGAATGAACACGTGGATGTTTTGTCATATAACAAAACATTGAAGACCCGCTTGTAGATTTCACATGGATAACTATCTGACTGTCAGTGGTTAATTTCTAACATTTGGTAGTGGAATTGGTCCTTTGTGCCTTATATGAGGATAATCATACTTTGGTGATGTTGGATGTTGCTCTGCCAAGTGTCGCTAATACGGCATCATTCGTGTATGTCAAGAAACATATAAAGGTTGTGAATGATCAATAAATGATTCATCACTCTTAAATAGTAAGAGATTATGATCTACATTTTATCGAGTTAAGTTGATAATGAAATCCTTGGCCAAGGTAAACTCATAAGTCGAAAAGGATTTTTCGACTTACATTGACTTAACAGTGGGATGAAAGATATGATCGATAATTGAGATTGACACATTCCATATCTCATAATTTATCGGATCATATTGACGAAAGGGATTATAATTTTAGGTAAACGAACAATTTTGGTTTTGTTATATCACATGACGTTTTCCGTCACATGCATTTCCCTGACACATTACTTGATGTCAATCAGGAACGACAGATGTGAATTGATGATACATTAAAAGTGGTATTTTAATTTATCAATTTTGATTAGATCAAAAAAATAATTCACGCCGTTAGATATCGTGATCGAGAACCTAATGGGTCACACATAAAAAAGAATCAGAAGAATGAAATTTACCAATTAATTAATTGATATGTGTTGGATAATTAATTAATTTGGTTGCTTATTAATAGGCTCGAACTAATTAATCGGATTAATTAATTCATGGACCATATTTAATTAAATATTAGACCGGGTTAAGTTTAAGAGGCAGGCCAAGCTCGTTTGGACTTATATTAATAGGCTGCTAGGGTTTGAAAATTGTAAGGAAAAAAATAATTCATTATTCTTGCTTACACAAGAGAAGAAAACACTAGTCGTCATTCTTGTCCTCTGTGTGGATCACCGTTGAAGGCTGGACGATTGGACAACTTAGATTGCAGATCGTGATTATTCGAGTTCAAGAAAAGCAAAGGAGCTTGTAGAATTCATCAAATGTATAATGCCTATCACAGTTTCTATTTAAGCACAAAGTAGATCCTTGGTGGAAATTGAAATTTATTTCATTTTCCACGGTGTATGTTAAGTAAATTCCCAACGAATATGTTAAGTTCGAATAATGGATTACGCAACTAAAATCCGTGAGGAGTAAGATGGACATAAACTCTCCCAAAGAGCTTAACATTTCTTTCATCTTCCTCATCTAACGAGGCTAGGGTTTGGGGTTTACTAAGGTTAATCTTTGCAAGGAGAAGGTTTAGGCCACCATTTATGAACAATAACTTTTATTATAGAAGCTATATTGTGAAGGACAAAGGTCTTGATCTGTAACAAGCCATGTATTCCACTCCATTTAATTGTGCTTAGTGTTAGAGCTTTATATTTTATGCGACAATAACCGTTAGGTACCCAATACCCTCAATTGATAGACAAAAAATTACGGGTGATTGTACCTCTTGCTTGAGTGTCTCCTGTTAAAAGCTTATATTTTATGCGATATTTGAAACTAATTACCATTTGTTTTTACCCTCTCCCTTTTATGTATTAGTTCTTTCTACTTAGACAAGAAAAAAAATAGTCTTCATACATACTAACACAGTAACACTTATCATTTTCATATTTGAAATTAGTTTACAATTGACTGAAAATTCATTTTTAGTTGAGTCGGTTATATTATGAAAGAACCCTAGATTTATTTAAATTTTTTTTTTTCTCATTTTTTGGGTTTAAATATATGTGAAAATCATTCATATCTAGAGATGATGTTTGAAGATGATTTATGAAGATGAAGGTTTTTTCTTTTTTCCTCATAACTAGAAGTTTGAGATGAAGCTAAAAATCTGACGACTTGTTAAATTAATTAACAAATCTGTTATGTTGTTTGACGGGTCCAAATGGATTGTTTTGAAGTCAAAACGAGGGACCTAATTATTGTAAATTTAAGTTCAAGGACCTAGTTACAGTTAGGGTGAAAGTTGTGAGATTGTTGATGTACATTAGTTTTAATGGCCTTTTACGCTATCTGACGTCGCACAAATAGAATGGTGTAATTTCTCTTAAATTGAAGTTAAGTGGGACTATTTCGAAGTTTAGTGACCGGCACCATTCTCCTGTATAATGAACACCAGAAAAGGCTTATTAGTACAAAACGTCTCTACGTTTGATAGTTAGTGTGCAAAACGTCCCAACGTTTCATTTTTTTTTACATTTTCGCCTTTATTTCATCGTTTCAGTGTAGAAAACGTCATTTTCACTGTTTTTCAGTGTAAAATGATCAATATACCCTCAAATTTGAATAAAAAAAATAAATTGTAATTATACTCCTAAACTTTTTAAAAAGTGCAAGTGAGTCCAAAAGTCTTATTAAAATGCTTAAGTACAAAACGTCCCTACGTTTGACACTTAATGCGGAAAACGTCCATACGTTTCAAACATGTTTGTATTTGTTCAAAGTCCCTACGTTTGACACTTAATACAGAAAACGTTCTTACATTTCAAACTTGTTTGTACTTGCTCAATAGCACAAAACGTCTCTACGTTTGACACTTATTGCGTAACACGTCCTTCCGTTTCATTTCTTTTTGCATTTCATCCTTATTTCAACGTTTCATTGCGGAAAACGTCATTTTCAATATTTTTCAATGTAAAATGACCAATACGCCCTCCTATTTAAATAAAATAAAAAAATAAAAATAAAAATTACAATTATGATCCCAAACTTTTTAAAAGCGCAAATGAGTTCAAAAACATTATTCAAACCATCTCATATCTCTCAACAACCTCCGATCAATGTCTGGCCGGGAACCAGCTCTACCACCACCTCCGTCGCCACCATCGTTAATGCGGAGGTGAGATGATTTGAATGATGGTAGGGTCTAGTGGTTTAGGTGGTGGAGGGAAGATGAGACTGAGGGTGGATGAGAAGACAAATAGTTTGAATGTTTTAATAAGGTTTTGAACTCATTTGCACTTTTTAAAAAGTTGGAAGCATAATTGTAACTTATTTTTATTTTTATTTTCCTTTTTGGTTTTATTTAAATTGAGCGTATATTGGTCATTTTACATTGAAAAAAAAAGTGAAAAGGCTTATTAGCACAAAACGTCCATACGTTTGACAGTTAGTGTGCAAAACGTCCCAACGTTTCATTTTTTTTGCATTTTCGCCCTTATTTCAACGTTTCAGTGTGGAAAACGTCATTTTCGCTGTTTTCAGTGTAAAATGATCAATATACCCTCAAATTTAAATTAAAAAAAATATTGTAATTATACTACCAAACTTTTTAAAAAGTGCAAGTGAATCCAAAAACCTTATTAAAAAGTTTAAACACAAAACGTCCTTACGTTTGACACTTAATGTCGGAAACGTTCTTACATTTCAAATTTGTTTGTACTTGTTCAATAGCACAAAACGTCCCTACGTTTGACACTAATTGCATAACACGTCCTTACGTTTCATTTCTTTTTACATTTTCGTCCTTATTTCAACGTTTCATAACACAAAATGCCCTGCCATAACGAAAAACGCCCTGCCAGAAAATACCAAACCATCCCAAATGCGCACTCTAGTAGATCTAGCTATGTTCGGCTAAAGTGAGCTAGGATCTGCTTAAGTTAGCTTTTCTCTAGAAATATCATCATCCAAGGCCTAAGGCCACGCTTCATTTTCCATAGACGATATTCGACACTCGAGAAACCAACTCCCTGCCATACAGAGAGAATAGATATGGGAAGCACAAGTGCCTTAATCTACACACCGAATTTCTACAGTAACACCCACTACTGCTTCAAATGCTTAAGCCCAATTCCAGTTCAACTTCCCGTATTTTCTTTTCACGTCAATTGCAGGAAATCCAAGTTTTTGAGCTTGTCAAACAGAAAAAGTTTCAAGAAATTTAGCACCATTGTTTTCTCGGCCACGGAGAAGCAGCAAGAATTGAGTAGCGGCGGTTTAAATGGTGCTGGCCCAGCTATTGAAGATAGGCCTGGTAAATGTACTCCGATTGGATTTTGTATTTACTTCCGATTAAATTTTTTCCTATGGATACTCTATTTGAGAGAGTTTTTGTTGGGTTTCTTGAAATCAATTGGTTGCACTTGCTGATACTTAAGTGTATTCACGCGTTGCTTGCGTTTCTCATTAATTGGTTTGATATTATTTGTTGTTCCTGTAATAACTAGAGAGCATATACTAAATAGACACCAACTTTTATTGTTCCATGCTCAACGAATTCATGTTATTTCCTTAAGACATACTTTGCTGACGGTATTGAGAGTAATCTTATAGGATTTTCGTACCAAAGGGAAGTAGCGTGACAATTACAATGGAATATGTATACAATCGAATACAATGATGGTTAATTGAACTGAACTTCTTGAAATAAAGAAAAGAGTATTGTGACAGAATTTTGGATACATATTTGATCAAGTTCCAAGGGAGTAGAATATTATTATTATTATTATTATTATTTTTTTTTTTTTTCTAGGGATTAAAAATGGTCACTAGCTTTTAGATAGCTAAGAAGCAGCTATTCGCCCGTCGACCATGGCCTTTACACAGGGTTGCAAATTTTGAATAGGAAGGGTGTGAAAATTAGATGAAAGGTTATGATAAGGGTAGTAAAAATGCAACTTTCTCAGAATAGAATCTTCTATGTTTCTTGTATTTGTTATCATGAAAGGTATTCTGCTGATACATTATGATACTTATGATCTATTAGTAGTATTCCTTGGATTTTAATGGCGAAAGATAAAGATCCTTTTATTGTTATCATGGTCAGTAACAATAATGTCAGAGACCACCACCTGTGTTGTGGTGTGGCATGATTGGATTTTCTTACAATTACATCTTACCATATTTATTGGAACTCTTAAAAGGGGTGTTAAATGATTCGTGAGAACTTAAACAATGTCTTTTATGTTTGATTTCGTTGCATAAATTCCTGAATATCAGCCAGGTTCACCGTTTGCGTGCAAGGTGTAAGAATGATGTATAGGGTTTAGTTGCCTCATTAAGCTAGCCTCCCACTTACTTCAAAAGTCAAGAAATTTAGAATTTCATTCAGCATATTATTGCTGTGTCCATGGGTACAATACTTCCAACAGCTGTTTTGAATTTAATTTTGTGGAAATTTGAGTGACGAAATTTACATGCTCAAATATTCTGCAGCTTTTAGCCATGCATTTGTCTAGTGCCTCCTCTGCATCAAATAACAAAATAAAAAAAATAGAGAAGAAATATAGGGCTTTTGTGTTATATTTGTGTCCAATTTCTATGTGCTGATTTCCATAGATCAAATGATGTGGAGGTGGTAGCAAGTTTATTGGTATTGAAAGAGAAAGCTGTAAATTGAATAACAATGTTGAAGAACAAATCTGTAGGAGATGAAGAAAATATTCATTCAAAATGTAATGTTCCTACATTTACCGTATAAATACAATTGGAGCTCAAACAGAATATACCAGCTCATTTAACAGAATTTAACAGAATATGACAACTTTGATTAACTAACTAACCGGAAGTTAACTAACTAACTGAATTACAACCTGTAACTAACTGAATTACAATCTCCAATACTCGCCTCTCAAGGTGAATGATGCAAATCAGCAACATCCAACTTTGGATAGTAAAGGAAACAAAAGGTAGGCTGGTAAAGCTTTGGTGAAGACATCTGCCGAGTGATGTTGAGTGCACACTGGTAAAAGTTTAATGGAACCTTCAATGAATTTATCACGAATGAAATGGTAATCAATCTCGATGTGTTTTGTCCTTTCATGGAAGATAGGATTGCTAACTATGTGGATTGCAGCTTGATTATCACAAAAGACTAGTGCCGGAGTTGATGAAGATACCTGAAAATTTTGAAGCAATTGATGAATCCAAACGATTTCACTAGCTGCAGATGATCTGGATATTGTTTGTTGCTTTTTAGCCTTCCAGGAGATTAAGGAGTCTCCTAAAAATACACAAAAACCTGTGATAGACTTTCTTGAGTCAAGCTGTAAATTGAATAACAAAGTTGAAGAACAAATCTGTAGGAGATGAAGAAAATATTCATTCAAAATGTAATGTTCCTACATTTACCATATAAATACAATTGGAGCTCAAACAGAATTTACCAGCTCATTTAACAGAATATGACAACTTTGATTAACTAACTAAACTAACTAACTGAATTACAAACTGTAAATAACTGAATTACAATCTCCAGTAATTGGGTCCCGATATTTACATCCATGCTGCGTTGTGGAACACTTACCATTTCTTCTTTTTTGTTGTTGGATCTTTTGAATTGTTAGTTGCTATTTTATTTTAGTTAAAAGTGCTATACCAAGTATTCAAGATTCTAAAATACATATGTATTATGGCATCCTAGATTCTAGTGGTGCAGGAGAAAATATATTTCAAAATGATCGGCCAGATAATGGAGGAAATGCTATTTATGATTTCCTTTATCCTAGCCAAGAGCTCCTTCCAGACGATAAAGAAATGACTATATTTGATCATTTAGAGGAGTTGCGGCAAAGAATCTTTGTCTCAGTTTTGGCTGTCGGAGCTGCTATCATGGGATGTTTTGCATTTTCCAAGGATCTCGTTATGTTTCTCGAATCTCCAGTTAGAGAACAAGGTGTTCGGTTTTTACAACTAGCTCCTGGCGAGTTTTTCTTTACAACTCTGAAGGTGTTATAAATACCTTATGCTCTATCTTTAATATCTCTCCTTTCCATTCTTATCCATCATTACCAAGTAATGTTGGATTATTCACATATTGGGAAGTCTCGTGAAGTTTTGGTTACACACTATATAAACTTAAAAAATCTTGAACAAAAGGCAGTATAGATCATCCTAAACTTGTAAGCTATTCAATTCAAAATATAACTTAGTTTTTCCTTATAATATAACTATTACAAGCTTGAAAATAGTAATTTGTGATATATGTGCATTAGTTACAAACAAATATCAGCGTCACAAAACTAGGTTTGTTATATCATATATGTATATTTAACTGTATTTTACATCAAGAATGGTCCATTATTTCTGAACTAAAGTTTAAAACCCCAGTCCTTTATGAAGAATGGTTTTCTTACTATGATTTATCAAAAGAATAAAAAAAAATGTATCGTTGTTTTCTTATTCTACATATGCACATAGGATTCTGGACAAGGTTTGAAATAGTCATCGTTCTTTTCAGCATTGATAAGGAACATTTACCGTATTTATCAATTGCCCGTCTTAAGCTGGTTGTAGCTTGTATTCTCTTCTTCATGGAAGGAGTTCAGGTGGTTAGGCTTTGTGATCTGAACTTTATAACTCAAAGACTTGTAACACAAAAAATTAAAAAATGTATCGTTATTTTCTTATTCTACATATGCACATAGGATTCTGGACAAGGTTTGAAATAGTCATCGTTCTTTTCAGTGTTGATAAGGAACATTTACCGTATTTATCAATTGCCCCTCTTAAGCTGGTTGTAGCTTGTATTCTCTTCTTCATGGAAGGAGTTCAGGTGGTTGGGCTTTGTGATCTGAACTTTATAACTCAAAGACTTGTAACACAAAAAATTGCCTCTTCGACTAGTCTTCTCCGATGAAACCTCCCCAAAAATGGATAATTTGAACACCAAAATTCTATCTCTCATAGATGAGAAATCATTACTATTTGACTCATAACTGTTCTAAAAAAGTCGAGGTATTTTGAATTGTTTGTTGCCACGGACAAAGTCATGGAAAACCTCTGAAATTATTTCCATATTGAACCTTGTACATATAATAGTTGTGAATCGTATCTCTCTAGAAAGAAGATCTTTTGTCTCTAGGTAGCCTAATAACGGTTTCACATTTGATGCAGGTATCAGGATATTGTGGCCTTCTATTAGGAAGTCCTGTGATTTTTTATGAAATCATAGCCTTCGTTGTTCCTGGTTTAACGAAGGCAGAGAGAAGATTCCTGGGGCCTATTGTCTTTGGGTCGTCGATACTATTTTATGCTGGCATCATATTTTCTTACTATGTTCTGACTCCTGCAGCCTTGACATTCTTTGTCAGTTATGCTGAAGGGGTAGTTGAATCATTGTGGTCTATTGATCAGTACTTTGAGTTTGTCCTTGTGCTCATGTTTAGCACTGGATTATCTTTCCAGGTAAAGTTTGTTCTTTACACGTTTTACCTTTCCACGTGGATAACTTGTATACTTAGCCCCTATTTGATTTGGATAAAAATTAGATTTTTGTTAGATTTTGATAAAAGTTGATGAAATATGTAGTTGAAAAGATGATAAAAGTTGTAGACCCCATTTAATGTTTGGTTGGAAACAAATTTGGAAAAAATGAGTTTCATGAAATGAGGGTCAAACAGGGACTTGATTCATTTTTGTGGAATGACTTTTCTAGCCAGTTATTAATTTTCCGCTGTTAGCTTTTGCATTGATGACACTGTAACCAGTTGATAAAGAATAGATGTATTGAATTAATAACATTAAGTCAATTGGGCAATCGACATGTTTCAAGAGTGACGGGGTGGAGTTAATAGGTTATTTCTTAGCCCAGCAGAATTAAAAAAACCACAAGATAGGGTGTGTGTGTGTGTATGTTTAAATTGAAACTACTTACGAAAACCTAGAAGGCTATGATTATTGCATTCAAAAGACTGATGGTTCTTTTGCATCGAAAAACTCACACTCAATTGGATCAAGTCATAAGCTAAGCCATCAAATATTATGCTACTATGGGGAGACTAGGCTATATTTTACAAATTGGACTCTCAAACTTTGATAATCTCTTCCTAGTAAGAAACTGTTCACGATCCAGGTTCCCTGGATCCAAGTCTTCTTAGTTGGGCCTGAATGGCTGAATGAAAAAGCTTGCCCGGGAAGTTGCTTGTGATGGAGTCTTCTTGTGCATGGTACTTTTCTTAATTGTTATTGTGTAAACTAATGGGAAAAAACTTGAATTTTAAATTGGTAATTTGAATGCATGAATTTGTGGATGTCTTTCGTTATGATGAGGTTCTTAGTTACAAATGCTTGTCTATTACCATTGATTATGAAATAGCGTTCTGTCTCAGAAAGCTATTGTATTTGGACAGTGGAAAACATACATACACATAAATTGTTTGAATGGCTCCAATGGAGATTTAGACTACTTTTCGATGTGCTTTACAGATATCACATAAGTGACGTAGTAGAAAATTGCNGGGGCCTATTGTCTTTGGGTCGTCGATACTATTTTATGCTGGCATCATATTTTCTTACTATGTTCTGACTCCTGCAGCCTTGACATTCTTTGTCAGTTATGCTGAAGGGGTAGTTGAATCATTGTGGTCTATTGATCAGTACTTTGAGTTTGTCCTTGTGCTCATGTTTAGCACTGGATTATCTTTCCAGGTAAAGTTTGTTCTTTACACGTTTTACCTTTCCACGTGGATAACTTGTATACTTAGCCCCTATTTGATTTGGATAAAAATTAGATTTTTGTTAGATTTTGATAAAAGTTGATGAAATATGTAGTTGAAAAGATGATAAAAGTTGTAGACCCCATTTAATGTTTGGTTGGAAACAAATTTGGAAAAAATGAGTTTCATGAAATGAGGGTCAAACAGGGACTTGATTCATTTTTGTGGAATGACTTTTCTAGCCAGTTATTAATTTTCCGCTGTTAGCTTTTGCATTGATGACACTGTAACCAGTTGATAAAGAATAGATGTATTGAATTAATAACATTAAGTCAATTGGGCAATCGACATGTTTCAAGAGTGACGGGGTGGAGTTAATAGGTTATTTCTTAGCCCAGCAGAATTAAAAAAACCACAAGATAGGGTGTGTGTGTGTGTATGTTTAAATTGAAACTACTTACGAAAACCTAGAAGGCTATGATTATTGCATTCAAAAGACTGATGGTTCTTTTGCATCGAAAAACTCACACTCAATTGGATCAAGTCATAAGCTAAGCCATCAAATATTATGCTACTATGGGGAGACTAGGCTATATTTTACAAATTGGACTCTCAAACTTTGATAATCTCTTCCTAGTAAGAAACTGTTCACGATCCAGGTTCCCTGGATCCAAGTCTTCTTAGTTGGGCCTGAATGGCTGAATGAAAAAGCTTGCCCGGGAAGTTGCTTGTGATGGAGTCTTCTTGTGCATGGTACTTTTCTTAATTGTTATTGTGTAAACTAATGGGAAAAAACTTGAATTTTAAATTGGTAATTTGAATGCATGAATTTGTGGATGTCTTTCGTTATGATGAGGTTCTTAGTTACAAATGCTTGTCTATTACCATTGATTATGAAATAGCGTTCTGTCTCAGAAAGCTATTGTATTTGGACAGTGGAAAACATACATACACATAAATTGTTTGAATGGCTCCAATGGAGATTTAGACTACTTTTCGATGTGCTTTACAGATATCACATAAGTGACGTAGTAGAAAATTGCCTAAACAAATTGATGCATTTTTTTTTCAACAGGTTCCGGTTGTACAGCTTCTTTTGGGACAAGTTGGTTTAGTGTCAGGAGACCAAATGTTGTCGATTTGGAGATACGTGGTAGTAGGGGCTGTAGTTGCAGCCGCTATACTCACACCATCAACAGATCCTCTTACACAAGTACTCTTAGCGGGCCCCCTTCTCGGTCTTTACTTGGGTGGTGCATGGTTGGTAAAGCTGACCGGCCGATGATTCATATTGAAATTCATATCAGCTAGTATAACAAAGTTCCAATGTAAGATGCCACACGATCCCCTAGAAGTATGTAAAAAAGAAATATATTAAAGGGTATCATTTGCTAGTGTGTACAAGATTAACATATGCTGGTGAACTGTCAGAGTGAGTTCTAGTTAGTTGTCCTTGCAGTTTTTCTTCTGTGAAGTACTTTGGTCACTATGGAGGCCCCAATAATGGACGTTAATTTGTAAATCTTTTCTAGTATTCTCCAAACTCAGCTACACATGTTGGTGGGCACTTTCTAGAATAAGAGTGTGAAATTTATACAGTTCGACCCTAACAATACCTAGATGGAGGTGAATAGGTATTTTATGCGGAATTAAAATTATTAATTAATTAACAAGTAACCAATTAATTAACTTTAGATGATTTAGTCAATCAAGTCAATTTAATCCTATGTTTAAATACCGTAGCTCATATAATCATTAAGTAAAGAAGTAAAAATACAGGAATGATCAAGGAGAAATTCCAACTGGGTAAAAACTTCTAGCATTTTGCCAGTTAACAATCCATTATAAATGATTTGTGACTTACAGTTCACCAAATTAGACGACGACACATACTATCCGATCTCCTGACTGTAATTTCGAGAGCTCTCTTAAATTCTGCCCTCCGGCACCAATTACAGCTGCAATTTCCAAAGCCCTCTTGCAGCAACTACTAGCTTTGTAGAATCGTTTATCTCCTGTGGAACCCGAAGAATGGTCCGTTCTTCACCAACTAGAACTCCAGTTACCTTCTTCAATCTTCAGCAACTGTGACGATATGTAGGAAGCAGTGGTTTGGTATTTGAATTAGGAATATGATGTTTTTCGCTACCAAGAACAGTATATCAAAGAAACATAAATGTTGAAAGATTCAAAGATGAAGAGAATATGAAAACACAATGTTTGGTCAATGTCAATCTTAAGAAATCTCGTTTTGTGGCCTTAGAATATTTATAGGTAGAGTTTAAAACAAGTGGGTCGGGAAAAAAGTCTTTAAAACGCGAAATAAAATATTTTCGTATAACCCTATTGCTGAGCTCTCGGTGGAGCTACAGGCTGTCGCTCGAGCAAAGGAGGGGCGACAGTCTAGCGATGTAATTTCTGTTTTTGTAGCTCGAGCCAACTCTTGGCGACAGTGAAATTCGCGTCGTTTTCCTCCTTGTTCCAAACTCGAAACCCTAGACCTAATAACCAACTTTTAACATATTGTACATTACTCCTTGAACTTCTACAACCTATCAATTTAATCCTTTTGTTTACAGAATTTGCAATTACAAAATCAACTAAAACTTAAAAAACTCCACTTTTGGCATTCTGTGACAAAACTATAGTCTAATTTAAGACAGTAATCAAATGAAAAATTACAGACTCAATATAATGACTCATGCTTAAACTAAAACTGTCTTGAACAAAATCTTCGGTACCTGTTTCCTGAAATCGACAACTCAAATACCCAATGTAAAATGTGTGGAAAACAGTATCAATAATGAACGCAGTTCAAACAGTTAAGTGTAAAAAGTAATTTAAACAATTGTAACTCATAAAGCATATTTTTTCAGTTATATATCACAAGCTAAACTAAGAAATAGTATCAATACAACCCAATATATCAAAAAGAAATATTGACAATATAAAAATATCAAAAACTTAATTTAACAAAACTGAAATCAAACAAATATGCATGTGCTCCCCTAACTGCAAACTCTCAATGTGTTTAAGCAGTAGGTAAATGTATCTACGTCTCACCACAACGAACCCCTCGGACATAAATTGAAAATCAAAAAATATGATATCAAATCAAATCAAATTTGCAATTCAAAATTTTTCTCCCCCTTTTTGTCACAAAATGACAAGGGACAAAGAAAAATCACACAACATCTCAATAATGTAGGTATAAGCAATTATAAGTATATGCAGTGAACAGTAAACTTTCCCACAATTCCAACTTAAAGCACCCATGGAGTAAATGATATAAGTAACTCATATGTGTTAAGTGTCACTAATCCTTTAGCAGTAGGACTCCAACCCTAAATTTGTGAGCAATGACATGCTAAACATCACTGCTAATAAGTATATTCTTCTACTTACGAAAGTCAAACCAGGTAGCACATTAGAACATACACATGAAAGCTCATTTCTAATGAAAAATTTCTTTTCTCCCCTTTCTTACAGCACAAATATTTTTCTTTTTATCACAACTTTCAATAGAAATGCTCATATTTTTTTTTTATCTTAAGTGCATGCTCCTTTCCATTAAGCGACTAACATGACCCATGTAACGAGATTTAGGTCGGTTAACTTAAGTTAAATGACCATAAGTACCAGGTTATGAGAAACTTTGCAGGCTTAATTACTCAAGTCAATTATGCTTCGAAAAGAAGCATTAAGATATTGAGTCCCTTATTATTATTTTTTCCAGCCAGATATTGATTCATGCAAGGCTAATATCGAGCTTAGGTCTAATAAAAATGGTCAATTCATGTTCAAAGTTATCCTACTAACATGTGACTGCCATCCCAAAGTCAAGATCATAGTGTGTGCACTGCAGATGATATATGAAGAGACCTATATTAAATACTCTATAAATATCCTAAGCTAGTCATGGAAATTATNTAAGTACTCCATAAATAATATAAGTCAGCAATGGAAACTATGTTACAGCTCATCGATTAAACCCCATTTTTGATTACAACCAACAAAATCAAGTGTAGTGGATATCATGCTGTAAAACCAATTTCCAAATCAAATTTTTTTTTTTTTTTTTTTATGATTAAAAAAACTTTAAACCAAAGCAAGAAAAGAGAATGCTTGTGTTTGATTTTTTGTATAAAAACATGAATGCACCAAACATACAAAACATATAAAAATTCAAAAAAACACAAGAATATAAAATAAAATACATGAGAACAAGTAAATAAATAAATATGATGCATGCATAACACAAAGTCATACAATAGTAGTATACCACCATGCATCAAATAAACTCAGTCAATGAGATACACAAATACCAATAGCTGTTCAAAGAGACTCAAACCGAAGACTATCCAACGGCTTAGTAAATAAATCAGCTAATTGGTTCTCAGTAGAAATATGTTCAAGAATCATTATTTGAGTTTCCATAAGCTCTTGAATAAAATGATGTTTCATGTCAATATGTTTAGTTCGAGAGTGTTGAATAGGATTTTTAGAAATATTAATGGCGCTGGTGTTATCACAAAACACAGTGCACCATTCCAAGGAGTCAGAGGAGGAAATTCCATGCAGCCGCATGGAATATTACCATGCGGCCGCATGGTTGGCTTCCGGGGCAAGAAATTTTTGGTTTCTTTTTTCAATTCAAACACCTTTGGAAACAAATATTGGGATGTTATTTAAGCCCTAAAGCCGTCCTCAAACCCGAGGCAGACCTAGGAGGAGACTTTTGAAGCGTTTGAGAGAGAAATCAAGGACAAACAAGGAGAATAACATCACGACGCGATGAATCAATTCAAGAATCTAAATTGGTGATGTCGTTCTTTATTAAATTTTTTTATTTCTTTGTTTCTATCATATCAGTATAGATTTATATGTGCTAGGTGAACGATGAACCTTGTGATGTGATATTTTAATTCCTAGTTCTACTTTGTTGACATTTGTGGGGTACTCTAAGCTATTTACCTTGATGACACGGACCACAAACAGTTGTATCAAAATTATCCAGTTTAGGTAGGTTGGGAATTAAAATGGGTCATTGCATGGAAATTCGCGAACCTAGTGCATTTCTTTTCTATTAGTTACTTCAATTTGCATTCAATCATATAATTTGCATTTAGTTTAATTAATTCATCCACGATTGCTTTCATTTGGTTTAGCTACAATTTAGTTACAACACTCAACCATATTTCACGTTTCGGTTAAGGTCAGAATAGGTAAAAGGGAAAATTGCAGCCATGGTACCTAACCTTTTGGATTTTTGCAGACTTTGCCCAAACCTTTGTTTTGTGCCACCAACGATACCAAACCTTTCAAAAATATGCACCGGAGGTCCAAATGGACGGTTTCC
>CAIGRF010274164.1:0-15870 GCA_903798235.1 Fraxinus ornus
TGGCTAGAGAAAAGTGGACATTTTTTACAATTTCCACTTAATTTTTATTTACACTTCGAGGATCCACAACACTGGTCACTTATTTATATCTATTTATAATTTAGCCTTCGTTTCAAACAATTTAATTTATAAATTGATAAAAATGAGCAGGAGAATACTACTCGAGTTCCTTCTAATATATGGTTAAAATAAAATTGACTATTTGAGATGATTTATAGAAGTTGCTAAATGGAGGCTTAAACAATTGATAAACACTTCCCAAAAATATTCACTTGTTATAAAATAGGCTGGAAAGAGTAAAATTATTCCATGGTTGAATAACTTAGACCCCGTTTGATACACCTTATTTTTCATGGATATTTTTTTTTCATTTTTCAACTTTTATAGTTTTTGATAGGGAAAATTTTCCCGAAAAAGTGTTTTCTAATTTTTCATATTTTCCACATTTTTTAGGAAAACAAATTCTTAATGTTTTGATTGGTAAATATTTTTCATATTGTTTTTTTTTGGCAATTGGAAATTTTTTAAGACACAATGGTAAAAAGATTTATTACTTTTATTGACAATTTTCATATAAAACAAAGTCAAACGAATAATATTCGGTATGGTAATTTTTTTTTTTTTTTGGCAATTAGAACAAATTCTAGACCTAATGGTAGAAAAAATTATCATTTTAATGGACATTTTCCATAAAAACAAAGTCAAACGGACACCAAACTTTCAACATTTTCCATGAAAAATTATATCAATCAAACACAATTCACAGTAAAACAATTTCTAGGCAAATCAATTTCCCGTAAAACATTTTTTTCCACTCATTTTCGACATTTACAATCAAACGGACCCTTAGTTATTTTTTCTTTCTTTCTTTTACCAACTAAGCTTTAGTCCGGTATGAACCCACTTAAGCTTTGCTAAAGACTATTAATTGGTGGGGGAAAAAATGTGATAAATTGGTCAATGGTAGACTTTGAGCTATAATTTTGTTGACCATTGATAATCTAGTTTACTAGTCTTTTAAAGACCTTTTTTTTTTTTTTGAATTAAAAATGAGTTCATGTGACAAGGTTAATCATGAGATTTTTTATTTTTTTTTTTAAAAATGGAATTTTGGTCAATAACTGATCTCACGTATCATAAATTTAAAAGTTTTGAGGATGCTTTTTTACGTATTTAGGTTGACTTTTAAGAACTACGGGAATAGCAATTGGGTAAAAAGTTGACAAATTTTTCAATTCTTTCGACTTTCAAATTGACTTAATTTTGATTAGACAGAATCTCGACTTGACCCAAAAAAAAAAAACCTTCTTGCAAATTGAATAAAAAATAATATTATGAGAGAAATATAAACATTACCCAACTTCCAAAATCGTGATAATCGATAATTTAAAAAACTTTCAACTCTGACGACCCGAAGTACTACACTTGCTAAGTTGCTATACGCTATGATGAAATTGACAATTGAAAAATACTTGATTATTGTATTAATTCTAAATCGACCATTAAGAAGCTAACATTTATTAATTTAGAAGTTCTCCAAGAATATACCATTTAATTAATCATTTGTGAAAAGTTTTAGCATTCTTAGGATTTTTGGCATTAACGATTTGAAAACCTTTCAATTCCACCGACATGAAGTACTGCTACATCTGCTTATACATAAGGACGAAAATGACAATCCAAAATTCTTGAACCTTGTATTCCGAATTGACCATTAAGCCCATGTTTGGTGCACATTAAAATCTTCATTCTCATTCTTCTACTTATTTTTAACCACACGTTCTTTAATAAACTAATATTTTTCATCACATCAATAATTTTTCCTTCTTTTTCAACCACACATTCTCCACCGATCTACTATTCCAGAATNATTCTCCACCGATCTACTATTTCAGAATACATTCTTCCAAAATAATGTGGCTCAAATACAATATAAGATTTTGCTCTTTTTTATGGTCGGTCAAAATAATATTTTGAATAGTGATTTTTTGAAGGACGTATAATTAAAAAGTAAAGAAAAATTTTGAATTTACGTACAAAATATTTTATTTTGTGAATGTATGATTAAAACAATCATGTTACATGTACAATATCTGTTGACAATATTGATTGACAACTACACACTGACAGTATCACATCCATCCATTTTATTTATTAGTTGTCACTCTAAATTTTTTCATTATGTTCCCGTTTGGCGGGGATTAAGATTATGCTTTTAATAGGTTTTAATAGAAATTGATGAAATGTGTGATTGAAATATTGCAGAATTCATCATATGACCCTGTTCAGTAGAGATTAAAATCGGATTAAAATTGAAAAATTAGCAGTTATTGTTGACTTTTATTAGACGTGTGAGATCCAATAACGACTATATTTTCAATTTTAATGAAATTTTAATCTCTACCAAACGTGGCCTATATGTGGTTGAAATTTGTTAATTTTGATTTAAACTAATTTAAATTCTAATTCCTACCAAAGGACCTAAGTAATTAGGCTGACGTTTATGTTTGGCCCCTACCAATTATACATATAAATGACTACCTTTTTTCTCAACATTACGGTCCATAGCGAACTTTCACGCACGTACAATATAAATTAAAGAATTTTGCTACTTAGTACATTAAAAATATATATAATGAATTGCATAATATGATGTTGAGAGAAACGATTGAATGAAAATTTTGATTATATTTTAAACTTGCAGATAATGAAGTGTTATGAGACATTATGTAATTCATCATTTAAATCTTGATTCACGTGTAGCATTATCTTAAATTAAACAGGAATTAACATATTTGTACAGTTGTTGACAATCATGGTTGACAACATTACTGTCAAGATCAGAACAATTGATCTTAAAAATAGTTTTTTAAAATGGATGAATGAGTTGTTGTCAATCAAAATTATAAAAAAAATTATACAAGTAGTATGATTGAATTAAGTCATTGTTTGATCTCCATTTTAAAATAGCGATTTTTTGGAAAATTTATGATTAAAAGATAATAAATTTTTTTTAGTTTACGTGTAATATTATTTTATGAAAAAATGCATGATTAAAAATAAATTTTTTAAAAAAATGTAAATGCATATATTGTTTGTCGGCCTTACATTTTTTTTTTCCTATTTGAATTTGTACTATTTAATTGCGTACAAATGTTAGGGTCTTGACAACCCCTCACGGGCCACGGCTCACCACGTTTTCTTAACTTGGACAAATGTTACAATTATTTATGCTAAAATTTTAAAACACTTGACAGAACAAATTTTTAATATTAAATGCTCGTTATACACGCGTCATCATCTGATAAGTCATGCATGATAGATCAAGGATGAGATTTAGCCACAATCATTATTCAAGAACTTTTTTTTTTTTATCTACTCACTTTGTACCACACAATAAAATATTTTGCACGTGAACTCAAAAATTTTCCTAACTTTTTAACCACACATTCTAAACAAATTATTATTTAGAACTTTGTTTTTGGGTTTTAAAAGCCATTAAACAAAGGTTTACAATGACCAAAACGTTACAATTACAACGGATACAATATGAGTTAAGACAATCTTATCGAGCTTGTTTCCTTCTTTTCCATACAAGTTTGTTCGATCACTTTTTACTCTAACACTAACTTTCTATTGGTGTGCATTTAATCTTCACTAATTTGTCTCTTATCCAACTCGACCAAGAAATCATCTTTCACATAATTGATTCACTCTTGAGCTAGGAGCTGAGCTAGGGCTCGTTTGGCATGTTTCTATTTTTGTTTTTTTGTATAAGAGCNTTGATTGGACCTATGGCATAACACTTACACGTACAATATAAATTAAAGAATTTTGCTACTTAGTACATTAAAAATATATATAATGAATTGCATAATATGATGTTGAGAGAAACGATTGAATGAAAATTTTGATTATATTTTAAACTTGCAAATAATGAAGTGTTACGAGACATTATGTAATTCATCATGTAAATCTTGATTCACGTGTAGCAATATCTTAAATTAAACAGGAATTAACATATTTGTACAGTTGTTGACAATCATGGTTGACAACATTACTGTCAAGATCAGAACCATTGATCTTAAAAATAGTTTTTTAAAATGGATGAATGAGTTGTTATCAATCAAGATTATAAAAAAATTTATACAAGTAGTATGATTGAATTAAGTCTTTGTTTGATCTCCATTTTAAAATAGCGATTTTTTGGAAAATTTATGATTAAAAGATAATAAATTTTTTTTTTAGTTTACGTGTAATATTATTTTATGAAAAAATGCATGATTAAAAATAAATTTTAAAAAAAAATGTAAATGCATATATTGTTTATCGGCCTTACATTTTTTTTTCCCCTATTTGAATTTGTACTATTTAATTGCGTACAAATGTTAGGGTCTTGACAACCCCTCACGGGCCACGGCTCACCACGTTTTCTTAACTTGGACAAATGTTACAATTATTTATGCTAAAATTTTAAAACACTTGACAGAACAAATTTTTAATATTAAATGCTCGTTATACACGTGTCATCATCTGATAAGTCATGCATGATAGATCAAGGATGAGATTTAGCCACAATCATTATTCAAGAACTTTTTTTTTTATCTACTCACTTTGTACCACACAATAACATATTTTGCACGTGAACTCAAAATTTTTTCTAACTTTTTAACCACACATTCTAAAAAAATTATTATTTAAAACTTTGTTTTTGGGTTTTAAAAGCCATTAAACAGCGGTTTACAATGACCAAAACGCTACAATTACAACAGATACAATATGAGTTGAGACAGTCTTATCGAGCTTGTTTCCTTCTTTTCCATACAAGTTTGTTCGATCACTTTTTACTCTAACACTAACTTTCTATTGGTGTGCATTTAGTCTTCACTAATTTGTCTCTTATCCAACTCGACCAAGAAATCATCTTTCACATAATTGATTCACTCTTGAGCTAGGAGCTGAGCTAGGGCTCGTTTGGCATGTTTCTATTTTTGTTTTTTTGTATAAGAGCTTTTGCAGGAAGTTACTTTAATTTTTATTTGAAAATTAATTTTTCAGAAAACTTTAAATTTTGGAAGTGCTTTTAGAGGAAATTATATAGTAATGATTCCTTCTAAATGCTCTTCTAACTAGAAGAAGAGATACTTTCATAAAATTAGTTAAAGAGATCCAAAAGTTGCTTTTGAATATCAAAACCTTCTCTTGTTTTTAAAGCTACGTCAAACGAACTCTAAATGACTTCGATTTTTGACAATGTAATAACTCACCGTTTCTTTCTTGTGACCTTTTTATTTAAAACAGGGAAGCAACATGAGTAGAAGACACCATTTTTAGGTGGCCCTTGACCTCTCAGCTTCAAGAGGGCATCGAAAGCAAGTTGTATTGTACTTGTTCTATCCTTTCTGTGTGTGGATGAAAAAATGAGTTGTTTCTTGAATTTTCAATACTATGGCACTTAATTATATTGGAAAAAAAAAAGAAAATTTCAATTTTATTCATTTTATTATATTATATAGTATAATGATATAATCTTATATGCACTATTTGTTTTATTTTCAAGGTTAGAATTATATTTTACAAAAGAAAATTTTTAAAAAAACTCGTATTCTTAAATTTTTTTTTTTTCCCCTCATCACATCCTTGAGAAGTAGTAAGAGGGTGCTTGGTTGGAATTAAAATTAGATTTTTAGTGAATTGTGATAGAAGTTTTTGAAATGTGAAGTTGAAAAGATGTGGGACTCGTGAAAAATGTGGTTAATATTAATTATTTGATTTTGACTTAAATTAAAATCAGATTTTAATCCGATCCAAACATGTCCTAAATCTCATTATTCAGATTTTATACTCTCATAACTAGAGACTTGACAGCAATACAATGTCATTTACACTAATTCTAATATTTTATAAAATAATTAATTATACGTAATATCTTGCATTGTACTTAACCTTGTATTAACGAATTTATTTTATAAAGTCGTATTCAAAATCTCCGATCTTTTACTCAAACTACATGGTAAATAGATCTTTAATAACCAAGTTATAATTTGAAGGGTAATTGGCGCAAAACATCTCTACCTTTAAAGATTTTTGTGGAAAACGTCATTACCTTTCGTTTTTTGGTGCATAACGTCCCTACCTTACACATTCTTTGCGCTGAACGTCATTTTCACCAATTTTCAATATAAAATGACCAATATACCCTCCTATATAAATAAAACAAAAAGAAAAGAAAAGAAAAATAAAGAATAAATTGCAATCTGCTCCTAAATTTTTTTAAAAATGTAAATCAGTCCAAAAAAGTGGCGATTATTTATTTATTTATATATGAGGGTATAATGGTCATTTTACGTTAAAAATTGGTAAAAAGAACGTTCAGCGCAAAGAATGTGAAAGGTAGGGACGTTCTGCGTAAAAAACGAAAGGTAAGGACGTTTTCCACAAAAACCTTTAAAGGTAGGGACGTTTTGCGCCAATTACCCTAATTTGAAATCTTACATTACTTTTTGCTTTAAATAATTTCCTTTTCGTTTTAATACAATTGAAATTATACCGATACACACTTATTTTGTCAACTTATGGTATCGTTAAATTTCATTTCCAAAAATTATTTTCCATATTTATTTTGTGCTATTCTTTTTTTTTTTTTTTGAATTTAAAAACTTATATGACAGAATGCAAGAAAAAAAATAAAAAAATAATCACACGTAGTTATATTCCGAAATTACTATCTAATTATAAATAAAATATCCGACATCAATTTCTAAAAGTAAGCTATTTTTTTTTCCATAAAAAATAATACAGTTTAATGTAAAGCAAAATCTAACTTTTCTTGATAATGGTTTGAACTAATCCATATTTCGTCATGGGGTGGATAACTTATCTATTATTCTTGGATTTGCTTTATAGGAGAAACATGAAATTATGGAATTTCGACAAAAGAAGAAACAAGAAAAGAAAAAGCCAAACACATGGATAATTATTATGGGGTATCTTGGCTTTGATCATATCCAATTATAAGATAAATAAAAGTTGATTGCGAAATAAATGAAAGTCGGCTATTGAATTATCCCCTCCTCCTCCTTCTAAGAGTGCACGGTCAATTTATTTGAATAATGCTATTTACAGTTGTTCATTATCGTAGTCGCTCTATGTAGGACGATTACGGACGGTAGTGAGCGACTGAAAATAACATTACAGTTATTTTATCACGACACATGAAATTTCATAAATAGAAGTACCTGGCAAATTAGCGAATGAGTTCACATTTGAATTGTGGCAACTTAATTAATGCTCAGTAAGAAACTTAAATTAAACCCCTTATTTTTTTGGAAAAAAGTACTTTACTCTATCTCATTAACAAATTATAGTTCATGTTTGGTAGAAATTAAAATTAAAACTTTAATTTAAGTTAAATTTAACAATTCCCACCAAACAGGACGTAATTAAAAAAATTTGAAAATTCCAAATTCACCTAATTATAAATATAAATTTACCAAAATTGTAATTATTATCTTTTAAGGAAAAAAATAAAAATGGAAAAGAACATGTAAAAATGGAAGGATCCTGGATAGCTGGTTGGTCCACTGGCGGCTGGTACGTGGTGCCTCTAATGTTCATTGAATTTACTGTTTGTGCCAAACAAGCTTTTTTTTTTTAAAAAAAAATAAAAAATAAAAAAAATAAAAATAAAAAATAATGTGAAACAAAGAAAAAGTTTTCGTTGAAAGAAAGGACAACAATGAAAAAAAAGTAAAAGATAGTTGTAGGAATAGAGTGAGAAACTGAGAGGGATAGAGAAGGAATAGAAGAGAGCTTTTTGGGTCTCCAATTTCATTGCCAAATTTCACTTTTTCTTTGTGGTTTTGCACAGATCTCTTGTTAGTGTAATCAATACGCGTTTTCAGATTCAGTTTAATCCATTCATGGGTTATTTTTGAAAACTCGTCGGAATTAGTACTAAGCTGTCGTAACGGTTTAGTTCTGTTGAAGTGGTAGAATCGTATGAATATTTGTGCAGAAGAGAGGCATCGAAGTTGGGTTTTGGAAGATGAAATTGTGTAATCCATAAGGTACAAAGTTTGTTGTTTTTAGATTAGTTTTTATGTATTTTTGTTATGTGATGTCTGAATCAATCTCTGTTCTGTTCACTTGATGATTACTGTACTGATTATTCTCATAACTGAAGTTTATGTTTGATTCGGGCAAATTGGAAAAAATAATTGAAGAACTCATGTTCTTGATTACGTGCTGGTAAATTACCTTTGGAAAAATCTTTTTGTGTTATGGATTTCTGTACAAATCTGATACGTTTGCGTTGACAAGTTTTATTTGCTTCTGAATTTTAGCTCTAAAAATTCTAAGTTTTTCTCATTTTCCCACGATGCAGATTTCTGTTTTTCTTTTTTTCACTGTTTGGGGTTATTGAAGTTTGTGTTTTGGAGAGATGGAAGAAGTAGGTGCACAAGTAGCTTCACCAATATTCATCCACCAGTCACTCGCTGGAAGATTTTGCGATGAGCGCCCGATGGCCAAGAAACGTAATCAGCCTTTTCAGCCTGCAATTTTTCCGCATCAGAATCCTTTGGATAACTGGAATCCTATGTCTTGGGATTGGGATAGTGCCAGGTTTATTGCCAGACCTTTGCAATCTGACGTAGTCCGGGGCGGAAATGCTGCTCCGGTTCAGTTGAAGGTGTCAAGTCAGAAAACTTTACAAAATAACATGGCAGATTCTAAGAAGCCCGTATCCGTTGAAGATAAAAACGATAATGAAAATCTTAGATTGAAGCTTGGAGGTGAAGGGGATGGGAGGAATGGTGTATTGACTTTAGTTGAGGAGCCACAACCAGTGTCGAGGCCCAATAAAAGAGTCAGATCTGGATCGCCTGGTGGTGCTAGCTATCCTGTGTGTCAAGTGGATAATTGCAAGGAAGATCTATCTGCGGCTAAGGACTATCACCGCCGGCATAAGGTGTGTGAGGTTCATAGCAAAGCCAGCAAAGCCTTGGTCGGGAAACAGATGCAAAGATTCTGCCAGCAGTGCAGCAGGTTGGTTTTTTTGTCTATAGGCTGCGTAGTTAACTCCTAATTTCATCCTGTGTGATTGTTGGGTTTGATTCCCAATACTCTTTTAAGTTGCCCCGATTTAGGAGAAGGATTATTATTAAGCTGAGCAAGTTGAGCCAGCATTTGATTGACAATTCTTTTTTCTTTGTCAGGTTCCACCCCCTTTCAGAATTTGACGAGGGAAAGAGAAGCTGTAGGCGTAGACTTGCTGGGCATAACAGGAGGAGAAGAAAGACTCAACCAGATGATGCTACTTCACGGTTGTTAGTTCCTGAAAGCCGTGACAAAAGTGGAAACTCGGAAGTGGATATTGTCAATTTGTTGGCAGTACTAGCTAATGCACAAGGTATGAAACCATGTAAGCAAAATGATTTGGCACATTGGTGCTCTGGCTGTGGCACCCTAATGCAATTACCATTTTTTTTTTTGGGTGTTGGACCATCACCTGCACATAAGCATCCATTCCTTTCTCTTCTCATCATAGACACATCTGACATTTTGCTTAATATACTTATGATTCTAGGGAATACTGAGGGCGGGAGTAGCAAATTCTCATCCATACCTGATAAAGATCAGCTCATACAGTTACTTGATAAAATAAACTCTTTAAAGCCACGGCCTGAAAACATAGCTGCCAAATTGCCTGGATGTTCGAATGGAAGTATTCCTAACCTTGTATCCTCTGGAAATCAAAGCCGATTGAGTGGGAATGTTTCTTTGCCACCAACTGTGGACTTGCTGTCTGTTCTTTCGGAAAATCCTGCAGCACCCTCTTCTGGTGTAGTTGAAATTCAATCTCAACCAAGCAGCGATAGGAGCTACTCTGAGAAAAGTAAGTCAGCCTTTGTTGATCAAGCTACATGTCTGAATTTGCAAAAAGGACCTGCTTTGGAGTTTCCCTCTGTTGGAGGAGAGAGAAGTAGTGCAAGTTACCATTCTCCTGTGGCAGATTCAGATTGCCATGTTCAAGAGACATGTCCAGATTTGCTGTTAAAACTCTTTAATTCCTCTCCTGAAGATGATAGCTTAAGAAAATTGCCATCTGGTAGAAACTATTTCTCGTCTGATAGTAGCAATCCTTCACTAGAGAGGTCTCCTTCATCTTCACCACCTGTTGTACATGACCTGTTTCCAATGCATACTTCAAGGGAACCTATGAAGCATGGCAGTGTGTCTGCTAGCGAAGTGGATACTATGTATGCGAAAGCAACTACAAGCAACCAGTGCAGTACATCTCTTAAGCTTTTTGGAGTCTCAACTAGAGCTGCTGAAAATGGCTCAATTCAGAGTTCTCCTTACCAAGCAGGGTATACATCTTCTACTGGGTCTGATCATTCACCATCAAGTTTGAATTCTGGTGTTCAGGTACTTGACAACCACTCCGTTATTTTTCTTTTTAGCACCTTGTCGTATCTTTATTTATTTTACAGTATCATAGTTGTGTTTACCTTGGAAACATTTCATTGGATATATTTTGATGTGTAGGATCGTAATGGCCGAATTGTTTTTAAACTATTTGACAAGGATCCCAGTCATTTGCCCGAGTCGTTGCGAGCGCAGGTGAGATATTGATGCTTGACTTTAGATTGTTCTCCTCATTCTTACTGGATAACTAATGGTGTACTTTGCCTCTCTTTTCAGATATACAATTGGCTTGCTAACAGTCCATCCGAAATAGAAAGCTATATTAGGCCTGGTTGCATAGTTCTATCTGTGTATTTATCAATGTCCTCCTATGTCTGGGATCGAGTGAGTGCCCTTATACAAAATATGTTAGCTTTACCTTGATAGCTTTTCATTTACCATCTTTTGTACTCGTGTCTTTGCAGCTTGAAAGAAACCTCCTTGATTATGTCAAGTCTTTGGTCAATGATATTAATACTGATTTCTGGAGAAATGGAAGATTTTTGGTTCACACAGACGAACAAATGGCTTCCTACAAGGATGGTATGTTATGTTACTTTAAGTGGTTATTTGTGATTGCATCTCTTGAATATTATCTCTTTTACTAGTTTCTTTTATGTGTGTGTCTATACATGCTTGCGCTTACACACATGCTCACATACCCTCAGACGTCAAAATCTGAATGAGATTTCTCTTAACTTCTCTTCCTTGCATCCAAAAAATCTTCAGGAAAGATTCATCTTTGCAAGTCCTGGAGAGCCTGGAATACCCCAGAATTGGTCTTGGTCTCACCTGTGGCAGTTGTTGGTGGGCAAGAAACCTCTCTTCTATTGAGGGGGAGAAATTTGACCATTCCAGGAACCAAGTACGTGTCTGATATTCTATTCACTTGATCCCCCTTCATATTTTGGGATTTGCTTTCTTAAAAATTGTTCTTTGATTATCATGCAGGATACACTGCACGCACACAAATGGTTACCATATAAAAGAATTTCCAGCATCGACACGTCAAGAAACTGTATATGATGAGATAAGCTTGGGCAGCTTTAAAATTCATGGTCCATCTAGTGTGCTCGGCCGCTGTTTCATTGAGGTAGCATTTTCTTAGCGAACAATATCTTTTGTAATCTAGCATTAAATCTCAAATTATTGACGTGCATTTCTGGGAACAGATTGAAAATGGCTTAAGAGGTACCAGCTTTCCAGTAATCATAGCAGATAATACCATCTGTCAAGAATTGAGACTTCTTGAGTCTGTAATCAATGAAGGTGCTCTATTGCATGATGGTATTTCATCTGATCACATTCAGAATCCAGTTAGGCCCAGGACGAGGGAAGAAGTCCTCCATTTCTTGGATGAACTTGGCTGGCTTTTTCAGAGAAAGAACAACTCTTCCTTGTTTGAGAGCCCGGACTATAGACTTAGTCGGTTCAAATTTCTTCTTACATTTTCTGTCGAACATGACTTTTGTGCTTTGATCAAAGCACTCCTGGATATTCTGCTAGAAATAAACTTGGGTCGTGAATGGTTAGCAAGGGAGTCTCTGGAGATGCTATCAGAAAGCCACCTCTTGAACAGGGCTGTTAATAGGAGGTGTAGGAGAATGGTTGATTTTCTTATTCACTACTCCATTAGCGACTCTACTGATTCGTCCATGAAGTATATCTTTGTACCCAATATGGCTGGACCTGGTGGCATCACACCTTTACATTTGGCTGCTTCTACGTTGGGTTCAGATGATATGGTTGATGCTTTGACTAGCGATCCACAGGAGGTACTTTTATTTTTCCTCTTAAAACTCCTATTTGACTTTCAATCTGAGGTTTGAAAATCCCAGGCTTTCAAATATATGAATGTTATAAATATTTTACTTGCATAATTCCATTTTGTTGACGGTTTGAAGCTAACTGGAAATGCTTTCTAATGTAATATTGCAGTTTTTTAATTTTTCTGGCCTATGTTCTGTAAAGATAGAAAGTTTTGATCCTTCCATTTCGATATTCTATCTGTAGATTGGGTTGCATTGCTGGAAATCTGTTCTCGATGCAAATGGGCTGTCTCCCTATGCATATGCCTTGATGAGGAACAACCACTCCTATAACACGCTTGTCGCTCAGAAGCTTGCAGATAAAAAGAATTTCCAAGTTTCTGTATCAATTGGAAACGACATTGAGCAAGTCGGCATGGAAGTTGATCATGGTCACAAGACTACCTTCCATATCAACCAAGGACGTAAATCTTGTTCCAAGTGTGCAGCTGCAGCAGGTAGATACAGAGAAAAGTTTCCAGGTTCACAAGGATTGCTTCAGCGTCCATACATTCATTCAATGCTCGCCATTGCTGCTGTATGCGTTTGTGTCTGTCTGTTCTTCAGAGGTGCACCGGATATTGGTTCAGTTGCCCCATTCAAGTGGGAGAACTTAGGTTATGGTCCGTTGTAGTTAGTCAAAAAATCTTGTTGACAACGATGGGAACAGAAAAAGTAACCACATTGGAAGGACATTAGATGAGAGGAGAGGAGAAGAAATATTGGCAGCGGGCGTACCAGTTCCAGTTCATACAGTTATTTCCTTGAAAATGGAGAGTAATCACTGAAGAAGTTATGGATAAACAACACAATTCAGAATTGTTAAAAGAGCTTAGCCTTCTTTGACCTTTGACAAATAGCTTGGGATCTATCTGAATCTGGATGCAAAGCTGCTGCTCATACTCAACCTAACTAAGCATAGTTTATAGTACGAGATGGACTTGAGAACTCGAAATGATGCAAATTCACGTTTACATTGACATGTTTCAGTTGCGGTATTTAAGAAGTCGTTTGAAGTTTTTCTTTTTGCTTGAAGTACTCGACTTGATGGATGTTGTACTTAATATGTTTTTGTTTTATTACTGTAAAGAATTAGTAGGTGACTAGAAATTGCAATATTTTATAGTTAAATAGACGTATTTTTCAAATCACATCTGAAATAAAAGATATCAGGTTGTCCATTTTAAGCAAGTTTTTCTTTCATGTAGTGGTATGATGTTTAAATTGCAAGTAAATCCATGCATGCCCTGAGTAATTCTTATTATTGTTTGGAAGCATGAGAATCGGATCTGTAACATTTAATCTGGCTTAAAGTCTTAAAGACAACACATCAGGAACACATTAATCATAGTATGTACATTATGAAGTTACACACTTGCATAGTTGACACGTTGGACGGGACATGATTAAGGAAACAAATTACGATCTCTTATTTACTACGGCGTATCAAACAATATCTTAAATATACGTAGTATGTAGTATGAGATCTGTGCAGCTTCGATCAATTATTAACAGTTCTTGATCTTCTGACGTTCCTCCCTCTTCCAATGTTCTGTAAAAGGTAGTCTGCTATAGTTTCCCCAAACCCCTCAAAAAGATCTCCTACGAATTCAATAACCACCTGAGTAGCAAGCTGGGCGGTTTTTCCGAACGTGCTCGGCTTTTCTGGGGGAGGGACACCCTGGAGCCCGTTAATGAAATTCTTAGCACAAACTGCATGGAGATGGTAATCACAAACCGTGCAACGGTACAATCGACCTGATCTCATCTTCTTGCACTCACCGCATAGAATCCCTGTATCAGTACCTGATGAGGATGCGTTCGTTGGTGGTAACAGTTTCAATGTGTGTGGATGCACTGGAAAGTTCCTTTCAGTTGAAAGCATGGCGCAGCAAGGGTGCATCTGGAAACTGCAAGCTCTACATCTGAAAATAAACCCTTTGGTTGTTTTGTTACAAACATCACACTTCGGCCATGAAATTCCAGCTTTTCCTGACAGTTTAACTCGATGTTATTGTCAAGATGATCATAGTACTTGGAAAGAAAAAGAAGAACAAATAGCTGTATTGAGGCTGGCCTTTTATCGTACCTTGTTTTGGTTTAGCATGGAACACGAGTTGGTGTTGGCCGTGGAGGGGATGGTTCTGTAATATTGGAGGCGATGAAGCGCAAAACTCGTGGAGCTGAAAATCACATTGCTGGCATGCAAATCTCTTCCCAGATCCATACTCCTTGCAGCCAGTGCATGTAAATACTTCATGCAGATTGACTTTTATCAAGGGGTGTTTTGAGTGTGTGTAATGAGTTATTTCTTCTACAATTACAGGCTGGGGTGAGGTGGGAAATTCTGTAATGGAATTCTTGTTATTGCCCATTGAGGCAGAGGATTTCAGCAGGGGATGCATAAGTGTCTCAAACAATGGTGTAATTTGTGAATCAGGGGAATATTATTTATGCTGGCTAAAAGTGATCAATTTCATACAGGACAGAGTGGAAATACTGAAAAGATTTCAAGATTTCAAAGTTAAGAATTCTTGAATGTTTAAATCAAGCTTTTTGGAATTCGATATACTTTAAATTCACGAGTTATTTTGACGTGTTTTATACACTGAATTAATCTAAAATAGTTAATATTATTGACATATTTCATTCCTAAATTACAGACACATAAAATACGTATCCTTTTTTGAGATGCATGATTGAATACGACTATACAGTGTATTAAATACGTGCCTTGAAAAGGTTAATATTAAAAATCCACCTTGAATTCTAGAAGGAATAAATCTTTTCCAATACAATTTTCTTGTTTATCCAACCTTCTCTGTCTTATAATTATGTTATTGGCCAAACAACTATCTATCATTAGAGGCCACATGGGGTCATAAAATTTGACAAATTTTTTTTTTTTATAAAAAAAAGTGAATCCATTGAAGATCAAAGTGTGCAAGAAAATCTCACCACTTTAAATACTTAACTAAGGATGAAAAGAATCAAAACACTGCAGGAGGGTTCTTATTCGATTTTAAGTGGGAAGCCAAGAAAAATGTTTGCAGACTTTTAGAGAGTTAAAACTTTCATCAAAGAATTTGTCGCTCATTTTCTATGCTATGAGTTGTAATGCAATTTACAATAGGAAAAAAACACGTTTTAGGATTTCTCTTATCATACTCACCAAGATTTTGTGCACTATAGTGTAATCTCTATAAATAATACTCGATAAATTAATAACCTCTATTATATAATAATTTTTTCGGCACCGACTTGTAGGGCTGGACAAAAGTCCCGAACCGAACCGAACCGGATCGAACCGAACTGAACCGAACCGAGCGGTTCTTCATAAATTAAATACCCGAACGGATACCCGAATTAAGAACCGAACGATTTGGGTCGGGTAACGGGTCTAGACCAAGAACCGAAGAACCGAAGAATCGAATAAGACCCGAAACTAAATAATTTTTTTTATATATTGAATTAATTAAATTTTTTAAAATTTTTTAAAACAAATTAACACATTAATCTAGCCAAATTTATTTTTTATAATATATTTACTTACTAGGCTATTGAAGCTCATTTGAAAAATTATTTACAAAAC
>CAIGRF010274181.1:3197-17133 GCA_903798235.1 Fraxinus ornus
CTCATCCTCGTAACCCAATTCCACTCCTTCACTTTAATCTTTTCATTGCTATCTTTCAGTTTACACAATAAAAAAACTCACTTTCAAACAGATGAAAATTTCAAGGCCCTTGACTTACTGATGCTCCTAGTGCCAGTTCTTGGCCCTGAAGGACAGTGAAAAAAAGGGACGAACCAAGATTATGAATTGGTGATGTTAAGAATAATATATAGCAGAAAAAGGTGAACTCTAGGGACAGATTTTGATGCTATTTTTACGCCAAAAATGACGAATCTAAGGCGTTAATTATCATTTAATACATGACCTCGAAAACCCAAAAAAGGAAAAAGTAATGACGTTAATTATGAGTCATGACTACAATTAAGATTCCTGACTATGAGAATGCTTAGACTTTTTTCTGAGTCAGTGAGTCACATTCATGCACAAAGAGAAACTTCAATGATTAACTTATGACTAAGCTTCTAAGCCACTTTTATTGTTTGTTTTTGCTTTTATTCACATTCTAATCATGAAGTGAAGTGGAGTTTCCATCAACTCCACTTAGTCGAAAAACTTCATAATTCTTTTCAAGTCAACTCTTTATGATCTTGATGGCTTCCATTCAATGATGTTTTGACGTAAAGATAGTTTTGTCTTTATAGAATTAAGTTGAGAAAAACGCAATATAAATGTCAGAAATATTGAGAGCGATTAAAGAAAATTCGAATACGAAATATCGTGTGGAATTAAAAATATAAATTGTGTCCTTTTTAAATTTCTTTTTTGAGATATGTTGAATGACATGTGCATTAATTAACTCAGAAATAATTGATACATATTTTGCAACTCGTGATTTATACTTGGATGAACCCAGACAAAAAAAAAAACATTTGTTTTGGACTCTACAAAGGTGACAAATTGCCCGTGACATATTTTTTTCATTTCTGGCAAAACAAGTACACTATTTGGCTTTGAGCATGGTGTGAAATTCTTCACCATATTTTGGATAAGCAATGAAAGTTTTGTTCTATTCATATATCATTGTTGTAAAATAATTATCTTCGCCTATCTATTTCTTATCCCATCGATCAAACCTAACGTGGACATAAGTGGTGTGGAGAGGTCATAAGTTATTGCCTTGATGTGAAGTTTTGTGGTTATCGTAACAAGTGCAATTCACATGTTTAGATGTCAACTTTAAGTTTCAAGCCAACAGGAGAAAGTTTATGATGACGTCAAGTCATCATGCTCCTTATATAGTGGGTTTTGACGATATATCTCATTTACTAATTGTAAAATAATTAATGAATGATTTTAACCAAAACTTAGGGACTATCTTAGTTAATTAAACTATGAAAGAGGGTCGCGATGTGTTGATACCCAATTTAAAATTTAATTTGGTTTTAAATCTTATAAAAATGTAACATCACATTGAAACAATCCTATAAGCTGACTCATTAATACAAGTACATCACTTCAAATTTCAACACCTACTTAAAAACACAATTATCATTTTCAACACCCCCAAACATAGCATTATGTGTGATTTGATTTGCACATATCTATGTACCAACATATAAATCACGTAATCTTGTATTCCGTGTCATCTGATCACTTCAAATTTTAACACCCACTTAAAAAACACAATTATCATTTTCAACACCCCCAAACATAGCATTATGTGTATGATCTGATTTGCACATATATATATTTACCAACATATAAATCACGTAATCCTGTATTCCGTATCATTCGATGACTTCAAATTTCAACACCTACTTAAAAACACAATTATCATTTTCAACACTCCCAAACATTGCAATATATGTATGATTTAATTTGCACACATCTATGTACCAACATATAAATCACGTGATCTTGTATTCCATGTCCTTCAATAGGCCAGTTACATCATTTCACGGCTGACAAAAAATGAATCAAATAGAAAAATTAAGTAGTCTCTCTATTTTTTATTTTTTTTCATTATGTGCTGATATTATATTGAATTAGTGGGATAAATAAGATTGGGAGAAATGAGTGGGAAGGGATTTAAATGCCCCATAGAGATGTGCGCTAGTTTTTGGTGATGTTGTAATGAAATAATTTGTTTCCATTAAGGCATGAGTTGAAACCTGTATTTGATGGTACAAATTGACGATAATTGATAGTGGTCACCCCCCACATATTGTGGTTGGAAATTTAGTCAGATTTCCTGATTGGGATTAGACAAATTCAATTGGTGGTAGAATGGACAATGACCTAGAAATTGAAATGGAGGTGAAAAGTAAATAAAAGTGGAAGTGATTGGCGTACAAAAATAACAAATAAATGAATTTGGTTTTATAGCTTACTGTCCATTTTTTTATTTTTTTTTGGCTCTTTTAAAGATTTAACAGACTTTTTAAATTCACATGGGCAATTTGATGCTTCCATTTCATTACTGACAAGAGTGGAACTTATTGAAGCATTAATATTCACGTGGCAGGGTTCAGGTTTTTCACATGGAAATGAATGCACATAGAAATGGTATAATCACACCTATGTTAATTTGATACTTGAAAATTTACTGACTATATAGAAACATAGAAATAATTACTCATACAAATTAGCTAAGTGAAAGCATTATTGAAGGAAAGAGATGGTGGGATAGATATTTATTGTAATTAATTTGATATAACTCATTACCGCTGCGCGCGAAATCCGCTTCGGCTTCTTCCATTCAAAAAGGTAGTTTTTCCTATTCTTAGTGGTAAATAGCGTCTAGTAGTGAAGCGAAGTCTTTATTGAAGGAAAGAGATGGTGGGTCTGTGGGGTGGGTCATTTGGCCACGTCTTTGTGAGTTCTTCCTATTGTTTTCCTTGTCTTTCGCTCCAAGTTGAAAGTCAAAATTGATTTTACATAACGTCTTACTAAAGAAAGAAATCCAACCTTAACTGCATGAACAGGATTTCATTCAAGATACAACAATGGAATCAAAAACCCTTGCACATTTGAATTTGTTTACAGACAATGGTATCCTTCAGCTTTTCCCACCATTAGTAGCAGCGTAAACAAAATCCTCGCATCGAGTAAAGCCACCATTTAATACATCGGATAAAGCACCGATTATGTCAAATGCCTCCTGTAAATCTGTAGCAGAAGTCATATCATCGAGCCACGTCAGCAACTCCTTGGAGAAAGCCACCATTTCTTTCACATTTAATAGTTTCTCTTTCATCGTCAACTCCCAAGCTTCCAATTGTCTGCTTTCGTCTTCCCCTTCTTCTTCCTTGGAGGTCGTCCCTTGTGTTTGGGCATCGTCTAAACCAGAAGATTTTCCAACTTTGAAGAAATGCTGCAGCTGCTCAATCAAGCCAGTATAAACAAGCATCGGTTGAATGGTGGAAAATAACTCGTTAGATCCTCCACTTTCTGATGAGAGGCTGCTTGTGCTCGTATCTGTTTTCAGTGAGGAGCGATGCATCGAGCGTCCATGACGCTGCATGTATCCATGGTGTATTCCACACTGTAGGAAAGCACGTCGATGTTGCAACCAAGACTCGTATGATTCTGACAGTAGTGAGCTCACCATCATGAATTGAACAGTTTCGTCTGTCCCACTGGATGGCTGGGTACCAGGAGAAGACATTTTGGATTCTGATGTAGACGAAGACAAATAGGTATTGATAGATTTGGCCATGTTATGCCGCTGGGAAGAGTCGTGATCCAAAAGGTGCCATGCCATTTGTATCATGAAAGGTAAAAATTTGGAGTTGCTTTCCTTACCGCCACCTCTACAATCTGCACTGAATGATGCGCCAGTGGCAAAACGAGCTAGCATCTGCCATATTTCAATGTGCAATTACACAAGTGCAAAAGTACAGAATAAGGAACAAAAAATATAGCCGGAAGTTGTAAACTCAAATAGAACAAATGAAAGAGGCAGCTTACCAAAACAATGTCATTCGTCAACAACCGGAGTCTGCTTCCATCAGCACGTCCAAGAGCATTAAGATAATCCCAATATTGGTCAACATATCTTATGTATTGTCCGATAGGAACAGATGGACCTCTCAATGGAAATAAATTATTGCAGAGTGTCTCATTATTTCTGAGGGCTGCTCCATCCCATTCCTTCTTTGGAGTCTTAAGGGCAGCATCTGCCCTTTTAGCCTCTTGATGGCACTGGAAATGTATGATGTTGAAATGACTCACGGTCGTGTAAACACAATCTCCACGAGTATTTCCTGAAGTTCCAATGCCCAGGTTCACCCGCTTACTGTAAGTGTATACACCCAGTAAATCAGTAGGTCGCAACCGGTAGCCCTCTCTGCAAACCATGCAAGCTAGACCATCTTCCTCCTCAACATCTTCAAAACCTTCGAGGACAGGATGAGCAACTACAATTCGTTCACCACCACCTGAATCCAGTTCTTGACGCATGCCAAGTCCCTGGCAAAAATAGGACGGTATTACCACCAATAAAAGTTCATCACTATAACTCGTTAACGTGAAATAATTCCTGAATTCAAGTCTGCTTTATAAGACATAATATATCACACACAAATCTTTACTGTCTTAAGATAATGTAGAAGAGACTAATGCACCTTCATGAGGATGTAGAAAGCTTCAAATGGCAAGAAAACTCCCAAGTAAAGCTTCTGAATTAATTTTTGAAAATTAATGATCCATGTTCAACTCTTTTTTTTCATCAAAACCTTGTCAGTTAACACTACAATTACATGGTTCAAGAAAATAATGGACAAAAAACTCCATTCCTAAATGACTATTACAGAGATCATTTTAGTACCATTAGGTAGCAAACAAGATGAATGCAGTTCGCAGAGAAATAAACTGTTGTAAGAGAGGCAACTGCAAATGAGTTCGAGAAGAAATACCTGAAGCAACTCCTCTCGTTTCCTTAGAGCTCGACGCCTCATTTCATCGCGAGTAGCATGTCGTAACTGGCGCACTTTCTCTGCCAGGAAACTATCACCGTTTCCATCCTTGTCACTAAGAGTGTCCAACAAATTTTCAGCCCTTGCCCCAATCTCATTTTCACCAGAAACGCCCTCCAAAGCATGGAGCAATGGTAAAATTCCTTCTTCGTCAATACACCTTTGAGTGGCCAAGTGACCCATGGACAGCCCCCTAAGCATTGAAAGTATAAGTGGAACAGAAGGCATTTTCAACCCAGATGTCCATTCTGCACTAGATTTAAAGCCTGCCTGCCCAGTTAACACGAAACTTTCCTTCAGATGCTGCACAGCAACACCAGTTATCCCCTTCTCCAGTATAATATCCTTCAACCTCTCTCCACAGGAACTTGTCTTCAGTGATTCGGAGACTCTGACGAAATTCTCCAGGGCAAACTTCTGTTTGGCTGCCAGCTGAGCCATTTTTTCATCCTTAGGGTTACCTTCATACTGCTTCTGCAACCTGTCAAATTCCCTCCAATTCTGCAAGTACGGATCAAAATGCTGGACGAGAGCATCCATGGCCGCAGGTTCTCCGTAAGTCAAGTATGGTAAAATTCTGGCAACCATCTCTGTGTTCCTCTGCTGTTTACTTGACTTCTTAAGTCCTGAAGGATGAGATAATCGTTCCAAGAACATGAGAACTATTTTCTTAGCCTGTTCACTGCTACCTGTATCTTCAGTAGCGACTGTAACCCCTGGCGTGATGTTAATATTATCGCTCTCATTTGCTTCCAGTGTTAAAGACTCCACAATCAAGAGAATACCCTCAGCTGGCTCCATTGCATCGACAGAGAAGGCACGCCTTGCAGTTTCAAGGAGTAGACCTAAGGCTCCCAATCTTAACAATGCTCTTCTGTTTTCCCTTATTTTGCAACAAAGCATTAACAGGTCAAGCACAGAGACCAAGTGCTCTTGGTTGGACTTCAAATCATCTCGCAGGCGCTGTTTAATCAAAAATGCAGTATTAGAAAAAAATATTATCGCATGTTCAAAACTAGGAATGGTAAAGCATAATGGAATACAGCCAGAAGTTTAAAGATAAAAAAGTAAAAGAAAGTATATTGAGCCCATGTTTGGCACCCATTCTCTATCACATTCTCATTCTCATTTTTTTCTCCTACTTCATTTCAAACATGCATTCTTCCAATAAAATAATAATACACACAAATCTAAAACTTTTCATAACTTTTCCACCACGCATTCTTCCATCAATCACTATTCTAAAAAATTTTATCTTCAAAAAATGGGTTTCAAACACACTCTAAAACAAACAAGTGAAGGTCTATCAAAGTAACTAGCATACCTGAACCATGCTCAACAGAATTTCAAGTCCCCCACATTCTCGGACAGCGCCTGCTATTGCAAATTCAACCTCAGGGTCTTGGGATTCCTCTCTATCCTCATCCAATTCTTTGATCATCGGCTCTGTAGCTTCACCATCCAATCCCTACAATTTGAAGAGCTTATCATTTGAATGCAAGAAAAGAAAAATTATTACGTCTTTCCAGTATCAGAGTAGAGAGAGCAGATACTTCGGACCACCATAATGTTTCCACAGAAGACAATCATAGGAAGGAAAAACCCAGATATAACTGTAACCTATTACATTACGACTGTAGAAGCAAACCTGAAGGCGGTAAGTCACTGTCATTGGAGGACATTCTCTGGTAGATGTGACTGTATTAGTGGACGGGAATGCTGTCCCAGCTGATGTATTTGAAGATTGACCATTTGATTTCTTCCAAACTTGCTCATAAACTTGAGCAATACTCAAATCGAGGGAGATGATATTTCCAGCAACTAGCAGTTCCATGCCAAAGTCATCTTCAAGGAGACCTAACATATCCAACTGGTGGCAAATTTTATTTTTTACATCACGCATGAGTGGACCGATCTCAGCACTTGAGTATGGATTCTTGGTCATTGATCCCCTAATAAATTCCTCCTGTGTGTGCGCCTTGTTCAATATCAAAAGATATACAGGCTCTGGTTTTGATGGGCAAATCAAATTGCAGAGCTGCTCCAAGATAAACTGCACAGAGCATAGAACAAGCCGGTTTATTTAGTACAACCAAACACATGGTCAGATCATCCCTTCCGAACTATTTACACCAGTTGAAAGTACAAAAGAAAAAATGGGTTTCTCCAAATAAAGTCATCACAAGTAAATTAGTAGTAGCTAGTTTTTTTTTTCCAGGCCAAAAGGATTGTCAAATATCGAATCATAATCATTTTTTACTGTGCACCTCAAATTAACCCTATCAATTTGTGCCAAGTAGGACAATTCTGGCTAAAGCAAGAGGCAGAAGGGAGAACTTCGCTACATACCAAAGAATTACGTCCTTTTCTCTCCTCTCCATGAATTTGTAAGCCACCTATACATGCCTGGATGAAATTCCTTTTATTTTCATTGCTCTCGAGCAGAAGACCGTCAAGAAGTTCTTTCAGAAGTCGATTACAATCACTTATGAGCTTCGTCTTCTGCACAATTAAGCCCCTGATCACAATAAGTGCCTCAAGAATCTCAGATAACAATTGTTCTCTCATCAATCTGCAACAACAAAAAATTATATGACTTAAAATATTGACAAAAAAGTTCCACTATGTATCAAATCGTGTCAAGCACTAACCTTGATCTGATATTAGGTACCTCCAAAAATTTACCAAGGAGCTCTATAAGTTTATGAAGAATAAAACCTTGTGAGATATCAATTCGGAGGCTTCTCTCTAAGGATTCAATATTATTCACTTCCTGGGTGATTAGCTTACATATGGTGCTCAAACATCCTCTTACAGTCAAGAAAAGACGTGCATCATCTGAATCTATCATTTTAAAGAGCAATTCAAAATACTCTGCAGCATTTTCACCTGAGGAAAGAGTGGCTGGTAACAAAGACATTAGCAAGTTTAGCAACTGAAACCGTCTCAATGAACTCTGGCCGCAAAGCAGACTCACTAGCATGCACATCTCAGATCTTATAGACTGTGAACAAGCACTCAATATGAGTTCTGTAACCCATGATCCCAGTTCAAATGATCTTATCTCGCTTTGAGCTGTCTTACAAGCACGCCGCTTCCATCTGAGAGCATATTTCATGGCCAGGTAATCATTCCTCTGTGCCCAAGACTTTTGGCCACTTCTTACTGTGGTAGAAACTTTGTATTGTCGCCTAACAAAATCAAGATATGAAGCTCCTTTTTCCCATTCAGAATAGTTTAGTAACTGAATATCTTGAGTCTTTGGATAACCACCCCAACTCTTCTCTACTGGCTCCGACGACTTACTTCCATTGATCACCCCACTAGATCCAGAGATATTAGAGTTGTTTTCATCTTTTAAATTTGAAACTGGAGCAGGCTTTCCGGTCACTGGCTCTTCATCCACTGTATCAGGTTTTGGGGGAGTACATGCCTGAGATATAATCTTCAGACAGGGAAGGATAACGTGCTCAGACACAGCAGGATGTTTTCCACCCAGTTTAATGGATTTAAATAACAACTGGAAGACAATTCTCAGCCTAGACTCCCAAAACTCATCTGTTAAAGAACACACATCTGAAAGCACCATCAACTCTTCGCGTACTGCCAAAGCAATGTCCACAGACCGGTGATGTTCAAGACAGTAGATTACCTTCTTTAGCAGTAAGCTATTCAATTCTGCCACAGCATTCACATCCCCCTCAGAAAAAGCGCAGAGCGCTGCCCTGGCTTGGACACGGGCCGTTTTAGGTCCCTGATGTATATTGTTTTCAAACAACTCATGTAAAATGCCAGAAGCAACAAGTTGCCTCTTGGAGCTTGGATGTTTCGATAGCACTTGTAATAACTCAAGACATTGTGAAACAAATGTAATAGCACACCCATAGCAACTATTTGGAGATCTTGACACAACAAATCTGGAGGCAGTAACTGCATTATTGGATTGCTTCTGATGCAAATAATTCATCAAAACTCGTCTGAGACCTTGAAGAGTCTGAACACTTTTGCTCACAGAATCAAAAGCTGCCTTGCATTTCTCACCATAAAGGACACCAAGAAGAGCAATTTTACGATTAATCTTGCAGGAGGGGCCAGGAAGAGAGACCATCATTTGCTGAACAGAATCCTTCTGCTGAGAGTCCATCTCATTCTCACCAATGCTTGACACGATCTTCAGCAAAGGTTTCTTGAATCCCAAAAGCTGTTGGTATCGCCGATGAGCATTTTCTGATTCAGATTCTATTGCAGCCAATCCTCTTTTCATATCTTCGTCATTTTCCATGCTATCAAAAGTAAAACTTGGCTTAGCCATAAAATTAAATTCAAAACGACCATATTTACTGTACCCGCACTCATTGCACAAAAAGGAATCGAGATTTTCATAATTGATATTACGGCATTGCCTGCACTGATAAGCATTCTCGTGACAGTTGCCACAAATTCCATGTTTGTCAGTGACAGGTCGACTGCAACGTGGACACTGCAATGGTTCAAGGGATAATGCTTGAAGATTTTCATAGAAAGAATCCAACTCAATCATAAAGTTACATGCTGTTATCGGAATTGGGAAGTCCACTTTCAGCTCTGTCTGATTGAAAGCAAGATGGCAAACCTTTGCCCGCTTCCAAAGTGGCCAATTATTTTTCAACTCCGACAAGTCTGCGACTGGTCTGTTGTTATAGTACAGATTCAGAACTTTTACCCATTTGGACTTGCGAGCATCATGAACATTCATGGTCACACTCTGAATGGTGTAGCTACCAGTGCATTTCACAATAATACGATTATCAGTGAACTTTGTTTCTGACTTCAAACTTTCTAGCTTCATCCTGCTGTATGTGACCTCAGGAGAGCTGCAGGCAACACAAGGTTCGCTCTCAAGATAGTAACCATCAAATTCTACCAAACCACTCAAGGTGTTGTATATGCGTGAATTGGGATGATTAGCCAAAAGCTCATTTTGTAAGTGTAGCGTCTCAAAAATGCATTTAATCACATCGGGGGTCAAGCATTTGTCGACAATTTCATTTTCCTGTTGTTTCGAATTGTTATCTGGTATCTTCCCGAGTAAGGAGGTGATGAGTTCCATATATTCAACAATATTTTGACCATACAATGGCAAGCATTTCACTTTCTGCAAGAGGACAGTCAACATATCTTCCTTGAATCCATGTTTCCCATGATGCCAGGCCCCAAGCAGAACAGACTTGGCTTCTCCACGCACAGAGCTGGAATTCCATTCTAACAAAAATGTGTCAATAAACTGCCTTAAGCAATCACCGCACCGGTCAGTAAAAACATTTAATACCGGTTCCATATCCATATAAGACTTCTCCATGAGAGATTCACTTCCATCTTCTCCTTTCTTCTTTTTCTTTGAGTCCAGGGATTGTACCCCCAGCTTATTTGAGCCGACACCTACATCTCCTCCTTCAACTTTCTGCAAAGAGTGACTCGTTTCCTTTCCAGTATAAAAAGCCAAATTCAAAAGTTTCAGAGCCTGAACAACGCACTCTTCTCCAAAAGAAAAAACCCCACTCATGAGAAAAGGCAAGAGATCACCATGCTTCAAGCAATATTTTTGCCAATTCCGAGGTCGTGCTGCAGCTACTTCGGCTACAGTGGAGAGGCATTTCACAATCTTGACACCTCTCTCATATGAGATGGTATTTTGAAATCCACCCGACTTTTTTATGTGCTTGTAGAGCTTTTCAATTTCACTTGAGAACTGCCAACCGTCTCGAACACTGTAATAGTGTGTCTTACTACCACATAGATGCAGAAACAACCTCCTAGCGTATCTCCTCACGAATGTTGTATAAGGGTTGTTGATATAACTGCAGAGAGCATCCTGATACCCATCAAGCTTCAAATCTTTGCCAGAAGAAATCTTGTATGACTTGTCTTTCTCCCCACCCTTGTCGTGCTTTTCTGGTCGAATTAAACAATAAACCAGTCGAAAAGTGTTCTCCAGCAACAGTCTATGGTAGTCTGCAAATAAATCTGTACGATGAGATTTGGCATATGAATCAGAAAAGAATGGTGAGAAATTGCCAGCCGGTAGCTCTCTCCGGACTGTTAATAGGGCACCACAGCCAGATCCAGGGTTTAACCCATAAGAAGTGTCAGTAATGTCAGAAGAGGACTTAAAAACATGAACCAACTGCTCCAAAATGTCCATGAGATAATTAATGAAAGCCTGCTGTCTGAGAGATCCACAAGCCCTGTGTAGATAAGAAAAAAAATCGCTTTTCTCATGGCTGTCCAGTGTAGATGAAGCAGACATCTGGATGGTAGTTTTGTCCTGCGTGTCCCCAGACCCACTAGATTTTAACACAGTAACATCACCACCAGTCTGGTTCCAATTTCGCAGCATAAGCGTAAAGAACATGAAGACAAGGATAGCGACTTCCCCGAAAGATGAACGACTTTGGGATACAAAAGGTTTGTTCAAATTTATCTCATCCAGAAACCATTTTATTAACTTCTCCAAATTTGTGTCCTCAGTCTCTGCGTCATCCACAAAAGGTCCACCAATAGCAGAGGACAATCTGTAGAAGAGCTGCATAACTGGGATTGCTCGAATGCCAGAGGTGGTCTGCATCCATCCTTTCAACTGTTCAAGGAGCTCAGAGAGGAGCAATGAATTGACAGCCCTTTTGGATGCAGAAATGGTAACAGGGTCGATTACTGAAGATGACAACTCCCCAGACTCACTAGGCTCTAACTCGTGGATTGATGGAGTAGAATTCTGCACGCTGATGTCAGCAGCAACTGGCAACAAACTTGAGTTACTTAAATCATCAGTGGAGAAGTGAATTTCATTCCCATCCCCACCCAGCGTATCTACTTCAATTGGAATTGCTGTCATAGGATGCTCTCTAGAATGTGGGGGAGGAAGCCTATCTGCATCTAACACTTCATAACATGTCTCGCATAAATCAAAATCGGGGCAAATAGTACAGTGCCACCTACGCCTCAGAATGGGAACGGTTGAGCAGCCATCACAACAGTATTGAATGGATGAAGTAACGGAGTCCTCTTCAACCATAATCTGGTTATTTCCACTAGTTGTCCTTGTACGATCAGCACGCATGGGAACAGAAGTTGCACCCTCTGTTACATCATCTGCACCTAACATAGTCTGCTTTGGAAAGGGAACCTGCAGCAATCTTGAAGATATGGCCAAGCTGGGAACAGAAATGGAAGATATTAGGTGCATGTGTAATATGCATAAGAGAAGTTCAAATTCTCAAATTTAATCATCATATTTACCTGCTGGAAGTTTGAACAGCCTCATTGGTAGAAAAAAGAAGCTTTTTCAATAATAAAACAGCAGGAGTAACAGTTTTTTTTCCTGCATCATTTCCACTCAAAGCCAAACACTCGGCATAACAATAGATTAGTTCCACAGATGATATGACAATATTGTTCATTGTTTGTGCCTCCGGCTGCTCGACTTCCAGAATTCCCCAAAGTACTTGCATAAGTCCATCAACTACTTCAGAACCTACATCAGTAGGTCAAAATAACATCACAAACAAAAATACAAATGCAATAACAATTCCTCAAGTAATGCATAACCATTCATCTATAAATCATCGATCTAAAAACATGATGCATCATCATTCAGAACAAGTACAAGCTCAATAACAGAGATGTCCCAGGATCAAGAGAAAATGTTCAATGCTCATACCTAGTAGTATTAAGCCCCTGTTTGGTAGAACTTAAAATCAAGATTTTAATCCAAGCCAAAGTCAACAACTAATTTTAATACATTTCAAGGGACCACAACTTTTCAAGCACACATTTCATAACTTCTATCAAAATCTACTAAAAATCTGATTTTAATCCCTACCAAAAAGGGGAGAATAATAATCACACACAAGAACTAGACACGGATAATGCAAACTCAAACTGCAGATTGTAATTTTAAGAAACAATACCATTATTCTCAAGGAAAGTAGCCAAGTTTGAGCGACGATGCAGTGCAATCTTAGAAACTGCGCGCATCTGTGCTGTGAACTCCTCAATAATCCACCCTGCAGTAGTATCTCCCATTCCCAATTTTGAAGAAAGTAAGGCAGTGGCTTTCACCACTCCAGTAAGGCGCATGGTGTCCTTAACCTAACCATCAAATTGAAAACATAATTTAGACAAGTTTCCAAGCATGACATCAACACTTAAAACAATCACGTGAATGAAACCACTCGATAGAAAACCAGTGTGACGAAAGTAGAAGTCTAGGATTACTTGGTAATAAATCTCTCTTTTGGGAAATACAGCCTGCAGGATACGGCTAGCAGCAGCCTGTAACAAAGGCTCCCTATCACTTTCGAATATTGCTTCCAGCACTTGCTTGCATTTGAGCCTACTCAACTCCGCTTTAACTTCTTTGACTTTTGAACACCCTTGTGGCTTACACAATAAATATATCCGGGACAGGAGCTTGAGGCTATCAGACATCACCTGCTCCTGCAAGCAAACAGATTGCACAGTGCGACACTTGCTCCCTGATCCTGCGCCCCATGAATTACCGAGAACACGAGCTTCCATGTCTAGAATTGCATCCATCTTCTCTTTCCAACCAAATTCATCCTTTGCTCGTCCATAAACTTCTAAGGAGTCTACTCTGGGTGGCGCAGATCCACTGAAGGTTCGACCAACACAAATTGTGAATTCTTCATCAGCTAGAAGTGATTCGGCCACTGTGAAAGGAACATCATACCAAGATCGCATTCCCTCTTCTAATTTTATCACTCTTTGGAAAATAGTAATTTCAGAAGGAATATGACTCGCCGATGTATTGCCAACATGCACACGAAAACCAACCATTACAATATCAGGATTTGAATTGGAGACTGTTACCTGAAGAAAAAGGCCGAAAAATGAATTATTGAAGTTCATGAGTTCTCAAAAAAAAGTTTTAACTTATTTACAAAACAGCAAACTACAGGTAAGAATTACATAGAAATATAATACTGGAGAACAGCAACTGAATATAAATAACATTAACATGT